>JAXBDA010004135.1:0-30506 GCA_036023075.1 Gaultheria prostrata | reverse complement strand
CAAGGCTGCCAGGCGTTCCCCTAAGCGCTGCCCTCTACCGAGGACGGGCTGGGTGCCACTCCGCACCCAACTATGCCCCGATCTCGGGCTAAGTCCATGGTATCACGCATCCGACGGTAGCGAACCCCGCAGTGGGTAGGGGGCCAGACGGATCATGGTGAGCCCGGCCACTACACATGTATTTGTTGTAATTGCTGTGGGGTATACGAAGAGTCAAATTTATGACCCAAGATCTACATAACAGCCCCGTATCATCCACACAATCAACTTTCCTATTTTATGACATTGGAAGTTTTAAAATTGTTTACTAATGTTGAAATCCCTGTTCTCTATGGAAGGATAATAATTACAACGTCTACGGTTTTTTGAGCATGTCTAAGTGCCATATGATACTTCTCTGGAAGAGTCGCTCACTATATGCCCACTCAATTCGCAGATGTAACAACGTTCTGTATCTTTGTGGGGTACCTGAGGACGAAGAAGTAGAAGATGCTGAAGAAGACTAGTCATGGCCCTCCAAACTGAAATCTACTTTTTATGATATAAATATTATCAAATTCCTAACAGTTTGGTTAGTATGGTTCAGGATTTGTATTAGTCTCTATGCGCTGTTAGTTCGTTTCACAAATTAACATTGTTTTCTGTAACATGTCATTGTCTTGAGATTGCATACCATTTAAATGCAGTAAAGCCATTCTGCTGCTTTTGGTTTCGAGCAACGGAAGCAATCAAGCAATTCTGCTTCTTAAATGGAAGGGTGCTTGGGCCTCCGGTTTAAGGCCCTCACTGGCTACCGTAGGAACCCAGCCAGGGACGGAGCTCAAGAGGGGGGAGGTGGCAGTGCCACCCCCGGTTCTTGAAAAGTTAAAAAAAAAAAAAAAATTTAGTTATCATACGTATCATTGTATATATATTAAATTTGTCGAGTTTTATTGTATTTGTTGATGTGGTTCAGTGGTTGAAACATTTTGGTCCTTGTGAAAGATCCTGGGTTCAATCCCCGCATATGGCTTTTTTTCTTTTTCTTTTTCTCTCTCCCTTCAAAATCCCCAGTTCCAAGTTTTGGACATTTATCTCTCTCTCTCTCTCTATCTCTCTCTCTTCAAAATTGTCTTTTCCCCACACCTCAACTCTTGAGTAGTATGTTCAACTATATATTTGATTTAAGGTGGGCCATTACCAAAAAATCTCTCATTTTCGGAGTGAACATTGGTAGTTCTTCACGAAAAGATGTGTGATTTTCGGAACAAAAAAATCAAATATTTTGGTTTATGATTTTTCGAGTTTTTTTTTGTATCAATGCACCTCAACTCTTAAGTAGTATGTCAAACTCTATATTTGATTTATGGTAGTCCACTACCAAAAAATCTCTAATTTTCAGATTGAACATTGGTAGTTTCTTACGAAAAGATGTGTGGTTTTCGGATAAAAAATCAAATACTTTCGTGTATGATTTTTTGAGTTTCTTGGTATCAAGTCAAATATCTCGATTAGTTCTTTAATTTGGTGCATAAAATTCAAAAATCTATGAACAGAAGTACTATTTATGTCGGAAAATTGCACGTTTTTTTTGTATTAGGCTATCATTTGGGACGGAGGGAGTTAACTATACTAGTAGACTTCCATTCAACGGCGCCACCCCCATGTGTAATGTCGGGCTCCGTCACTGAACCCAGCAGTAGATTACATAACTGATTTGCTGGTACCAAGGGTTTAACTGACATTAATAAGCATCTAAAGGACCCCATCATTGGCCATCCTACATGACCACCAACATGCCAAGAGTAACTAGTACTTCATATCTTGTTCATTTTAGAAGTTTGTCGAAGACATTGGTATATTGAATTTGATTAGTTGAAGCCAAAATATCTATTGACGTAGAACATGAAAAACAACCCACTTTTAACTAAAATTTCTCTGCTAGTTACTATTCCTTCTTTTCCCGTGCTCGCCATACAGATTGAGAAAGCATCTTTAGCCTCAGTTTGGATGGTATGAATCTTAAGAGAGATAATATGACAATGTATTCGTACAATTTCTGGAGAATTGAGTTTGATTATGTTTATTGCATTTGTAATTAGTTGCTTTATTATGATCAGAAAGAATTTGTAAATAAACTCGTGGCATCGTCATTGGGCTTGAGACTAGGGCTGTAAAAGAACCGAGCTGCTCGCGGCTCGGCTCATTTAGTAAACGAGTTGAGCTCGAGCTCGAGTTTTGGGCTTGTTTAGTAAACAAGCTTGGTAAAGCTCGGCTCGCAAACAAGGCCTTAAATCTTTTTCTTATAGCATGAAAGAGATGGTATTGCAATTATGTAAGCTGGGTGATACCAACAAGCATGCTTGCAGACGCATAGACCTGAAAAGGATAAGGAAAGTGAGTTGTTTTCAGTTTTGGATTTTGGCTGTTGGAAAGTGAATGCTCATCACAAAATCAGTGGCTTTTTTCTTCTTTCTTTTGGACTTTTGGCTATTTGGTTTTGAATGGAAGTTTGGTACAATACCATACAATCTGAAGTCCGAACATCTCTTTCTACGTCCGCTAGAGGTTGTGAGAATTGGAATTCAACCACTCATTTATTTGAGCTAAAGATAAGATTGGGGAATGGAATTTGGACAAGAAATTCCATATCATAAATGGAATGCGCTCGTTTTTATTATCTTTATTTGTGGAAAAGTGTCAAGAAATTGAGTTGTTATTTAACAATTTTGGTAAAAATCCTGGGTCTATTTCGACGATAGGCACAGAGACGAACTTGAACTCAAGAGGGTGCCATATTAGGAGAGAAATATGTTGCAAGACTATATACGGAAAATAATTTTGGTTCTTCATAGAACATGTAATATAATTACGGATGAAATTCTATGTAATTCCTTTTAGTATGTGACATAACTATGCGGACATAAAATCAAAATGCTTGATAACTATGCGGACATAAATAAAAATGTTCCGTTTCGCCGCCGGCCCTGACCCCAATAAATTATTCTAGGTATGTACTTGGGCTATTTGTCTCCCAATATTTTCTTTTAGGTGTACTAATATTCTCTCTCATCTGTCGATTAGTTTCTGTGGAATATTAAGAAATATTGATTTCATTTCTTCTCCCTGTTACCAAGCAGGGATCCGGGCTCCCGCATGCACCCCTCTGTCCGCCCCTGCAAACCACATTCGCCTATGTGCAAGGGCGGAGCCATGTTTGGGCTCAGGTGGGCTGCAGCCCAGGTGGGTTGCAAAAACACTAAAAAAAAAGAAATTATATGTAAAATTTAGGCCTAACAAGTTTTAGCCCATCCCAAAATTTCCAACCCAACCAAAAAACCCACAACCCAGTCCAATTTATAATTAATCCAAAATCAAACCCAAAAAAAAAAAAGGAAGTGTGAGCCTTTATCCTTCCGAGAAAACCCTTTGGGGACTCCTAAATAGTAGAAAAATCATACCGTCGGCGTCTGTGGTTGAGGTAAAACTGCAGCGAAAGTCCCTCTTGATGCCGACGGCAGTGTTGATTCCTTAGAACCAGAAAAATCGACATGAAGTTCGGCTCAGAATGAAGACGAAGAAGAACCCACTTGTGTTGATTTCTTCTCCTCTCTGATTGTCTTGCACATCGCCGCCACCGACTGAGGTGGGTTTGGGTTTTGGTTTTGACGAGAACTACTGATTATCTATTTTTAAAATTACCAGGAGATTGAGATCTATTGCATATTTTATAATATATAACTATTGTATTGTATACGGTACATTAGTAGTATATACTCCATTAAAATATATACTATCAAATGAGGTGAAGGGTGAGTTTTTCAAAAGATTTTATCAAATAGGGTAGGGAAAATGTTAAGATTTTATCAACTCTCTTTCTCATTTGATAAAATCAAATGGTTAATTTTATCAAATCTTATTAAAATCTTTTAGAAAACTAGACCTTAGTGTCACTCTATTTATTTTTCAACCACTACCTAACCTTTTACTTTTAAAACTGTCTTTGAGCCCATTGGGACCCACTACTCCACTAAATTACTGTAGTCAGTTAAGTTTCGAATTGCAGAACCCTAGTGCATTAGAAATTAAACTTGTTGGACTGATTGTTTTCCCTTTTTCGTTTAAGTTTGTGCAGAGTGTGGTTAACATACCGCGGAGTCTTATACTATATCTTCCCTTCACTTGTAAGGTGTCAGAGTTGTAAGTATTTCCTTATTATACATAGCACTGGGGTTATGCTTAGTTTTGTATGTTAAATGCAGAGTATTGGTGGGTGTGCTTAGTTTTTTTTTATTTTAAATGCAGAGCACTGGCTGGTGTGCTTGGTTATGTATGTTAAATGCAGAGCACTGGCTGATGTGCTTATTAATTTGATTTATAATACTCCCTCCATCCCAAATTGGATGTCCATTTTTGAAATCCGTGTCATTTTCAATTGCTCATATCTTTCAATATGAATCTCCAAAAATATCCAATATGGATCTTGTTTGATAGTTTTCGACGAGTTCTACAATACAAAGTGTTTATAATTATGAAAAACATTACAAATAGAAAGATATAACAATCGAAAAATGGCACGAGTTTCAAAAATGGACATCCAATTTGGGACGGAGGGAGTATTAAGTAGTGTACGTTCAGTATTTTTCTTTTGAACATTTATATATTTATGTACAAGTTAATTGGACATTAATTATAAAGCTCTTTTGGTTTATATATATATATATGGTAGTTTACTAAATTTTAATTAGCCCAGGGTAAAATAATGTCCTGGCTCCGCCCTTGCCTATGTAGCGGGCCAACTCTCTTATTATCATAAAAAGAGACGCATACGAGAGAGGAGACAAAGAGGTTAGACGGGCTCCAGCCATACTCCCCAGCACCAACGCCCGACCCGATCCCAAAGCCATACCTCGGTAGGCTTGCTTGAATTACTTTCAAAAATTTCTGAAAAGTTGCCAGTGAGCAACACTGAAAACACAGACATAAGATGGATGTAACTTATTATTATTACTACCTATTTTGAAACTCGGGAATTTAAACAAAGGCTTCGTGGGCTTATGCCCAAGGCCAGCCTGGAAGGATGCACGACAATACAAGGTGGATGTAGTATAACTGTATAAGGAATGGAAGTGAAAGGGAGACTGGGCATCAAATGATCAAATGCATTCGGTGGTGACTTATGAAAGAGTGTAATCCTGTTTTTATTTTTCTATGTACCAAAAAAAGATCAAATGCATTCATAGAAACTTATAATAGACGTGACGAAGGAAAATAGAATGTGGATATTCACTATTTCTAGAAAGGTGCCTTGAATGACAACTACGAAGTGTAACAATTAACAAGAAGCCTTCTTGTATTTATGAAAATTAGACATTGTGGGAACTTCAGTGCTCCTGAGCACAGCCACGTGGTGCTTCAAGACACTCCAACATCACACATCTCCGTTGAATCCACGACTAAGTGTATAGACCCATAATATAAATATGTGGTGCTAGAATGATCCAAAACACCACGTAACCATATTCCCAGACTGCTGAATTACTCGGGTTATACTTAATTTCAAAGTCAAAGAGGTGCTAAAATGGGTTAGTTCCCTCTTTGTTGGATGATCCATTGGGTGCAAGGTACAGTCTTGGCATATGAGTGGAGAATGACTGGACACTGCTCCAGTCTCCAGCTTTCATTTTAGCATCCAATTGTCTACTTGACAGCTTCAGCTGGTTTTTCATTTTTGCTAAAATAACTAAAACAGCTAAGTTGATGTATGTCAGGTGATCTATCTCAAAATCAGTGTTAAGCCCTTATAAAACTTTTACTAGTACTTTTAGAAAAAAAATAGGAAACCAACCTCCCAATAACCATGTTTGGTTGCTGCAATATGGAAATTTGACAAGTGTTGTAAAACTCACTTCCATTTGTTTTTATTTTCGAGAGTTTTCGCTTCTTTGGTTGAGGTTTTGACTTCAAGAGTTTATGGTCGAGCTTTACTTGGCTTGCCACATCCATTCGGGTAAAATTACAAACCTGGTAATTACCAGCAACTGATGACGTGAAATTTAATACTCTATGACAGTACTATGTTAGTTGAAATGTATACCTTCTACGGATTAAATGATTTTAACATTTGAAACAACTCTAATCATATGATTAGTTGTTTAGTTGGTGGTTGGCATATCTTCTCTCATGTCAAATTTCACATGTGGAAGAAGTATGATGTCAAAAGACTTGTTTCTATTACTTTGTTGTCCAACACTTAATTAAATAAGTTAACAAAAAGATTAAAGTAAATATTATATATATAAAAAAGAGAGTAAATATATATTAATTGGTTGGAATGTACTTATTTTAAGATATCAATTCTCAACATTTCAAATTGCTACATAAATTTTCCAAAAAAAATGGCATCTCAAAATTTTATACCATGATGCTCTAGTATGTTAAATGTGCCATTCACAAGAGAAAACCCCACAAGAACAACAATGAAGATCTTAAAATAGTACAATAACATTTTTTCTGAAAATTACGTGTTCAAGGCAACCTATGCGTATTTCGACCAATATGATGTTCACGTTGTGAACCACGGATTTCCCCTTAGTTTTCGCTTTCATATTACCACTTTGAATCTAACCATATATGCAAATGTTATAACAAAATAAAACACAGATTCTCAAACAAGCCGATATCGTGATTTAATTTTGCATTTTTTTTGCTCGAAGAAAAACATCTATGATTATTAAAGTGTAGTTAGTGAAATCTAAACCTCAATCAAATACATGTGAGTTGACGGTGTCTATTACTGTACTTTTTTTTGAACTACAAAAGAGTGGGAACTGGCGAACAGCGTAACAACCCCATGGACGTGACCATTGAGGTTCCCGATCCGTTGTGAAATATCCGATTGAGCCATAACTATTGTCCAAATAGGACAGACCGTCACCACAGCACCACCGATGTGTCTATTAGTCTGAGCACCCACTTTTGCAACTCGAAGTTACTAAAATGATAACCATATGGATATAAGATGTGGAAACGAGAAATTTTTCAATGCCGAATGGGTACCACGTGGCGCGCCACGTGGTACCCTGCAACCAATCACAATGCGCCAGCTAGCCTCCTTTTCCACGTTGGCTGAAACAAACCTTTTGCCCATTTCCGTTTCTGTTCCGTTTGCCAACAAACGGGGGAAATCTAAACCCCTCCAAAATCTAAAAATTTCAAAACCCATTTTTTTTCTCTCCCCTCTCCTCCCCGCCCAAATCCAACACTTTCCCTGTAAGAAATCTCTCACACACCCTAAATTGAAAAATCCCCAATCTCTCTCTCTCTCTTATCAAGAACAAAAACAAATCAAGCTCTCAGATTAAGAAGAAGAATTAATTAAGAGATGAACCCAGTGGAGGAAGAACCGCCTACAATGGAGATGGATTCCAATGACCAAATACCTAGATCGTCTCAACAAATGGGTATGTTTTTTTTTTAATCTCTGCCCTCCATTATATATCTGATGACTTTTATATTACGAGAGGGACCGATAATGGGTTTTTTTTTTTTTTATTCTTTGTCCTCCAATATCTGTTTGTCTCCTTAATTTTGTAATGGATATATCCTTAGTTTAATGGTTCTTTGTTTGAATAGTTTATTTCATCTTGCAGATGGCTTTTTAACTACTCAAAAAGCATGTTTTGAGTTAAAAATTGGAATGAAAGTTAATGGTGAAAATGAAGCTTATGACATGTACAATGGATATGCATTTAACAAGGGTTTTAGCATTCGGAGAGATGATAAAACTTTCAAAAGAGGTACGAAAGAAGTGATTCGACGTACTTTTGTGTGTTCAAGAGAGGGGTTCAGAGAATTTAGTGATCATAGTGAAGAAAAGAAGTGTAACAGGTTAGATAGTAGATGTGGATGTGGAGCACGGGTTATTTTTAAAGTGGAAAATGGTGTCTACGAAATCAGTCAGTTAGTTGCGGAGCATAACCACCTTTTGGTTGAAGCAGGTCAAAGACACTTGATAAGGTCTGCTCGTAAAATACATGATACAAGTAAGAGTGTTATCAAATCCATGGTTGATTCTGGTATAAGGGTGACTAAAACTTATGCATACATGTTAAATGAAGGTGGTGGTTACCAAAGTCTTGGGTACACGGAGACTGATTGTCATAATTTTATACAAGTTGAACGATCAAAGAGAATTGCAGCAGGTGATGGTCAGAGTGTAGTGAATCATTTCAAACACAACCAATTAGAGAATCCAATGTTCTTTTACACCGTACAAGTTGATGAGGAAAATCGAATGAGTAATTTTTTTTGGAGAGATGGGATATCCAAGTTGGATTATGAATGCTTTGGAGATGTTGTAGTCTTTGACACAACCTACCGGACAAACAAATATAACATGATATGTGCTCCATTTGTAGGGGTGAATCACCATTGGAAAAATGTGTTATTTGGTTGTGCATTTTTGTCTGATGAGACTACTGCTTCCTTTATTTGGTTGTTTAACTCATTTCTTGAGTCTATGGATTACAAGGCACCGAAAACCATTTTCACTGATCAAGATCACGCAATTGCTAACGCGATTGCACAAGTGTTTCCGAATACACAACATCGTTTATGTGGGTGGCACATCTCGAAAAATGCTGCTGTGAACATTTCTAGTCTCTATCAAAAAGACGGATTTAGGGGCGCTTTTAACTTCTTGTTGTATCATTGTGATAATGAAAAGTATTTCGAGGAGAAGTGGAAAGAAATGATTGACAAATGGGAGTGCGCCGATCAATCTTGGCTTTTAAAATTATACACTCTCCGGCAAAAATGGGCCCCTGCCTTTAGTCGTGAGGTGTTTTCATGCGATATAAGTTCTAGGCAAAGAAGTGAGAGCACGAATAATGTTTTCCAGCATATGGCATGTAAGACTTTGGCTTTAACTGAATTTGTGGATCATTATGGGAAAAATGTTGAAAAGATGCGTGGGGTAGAAGTGATCAATGATTTCAAGTGTGCTAGTGGAAACCCTTGTATTTCATCTCGTGATTGTGCCATTTTGAAGCATGCATGTAAGGTGTACACCCATAAAATGTTTGATAAGTTTCAAGATGAGTTCAACCAAACTACATCGATATCGGTGCTTCGATGTGTGCCTAATGGGACATTCCAAACATATACGATGAAAAGGCAAGGTGGTAATAGAGAGTACATTGTCGAGTTCAACCCTTTTGATCGTTCGATCTCTTGTTGTTGTAAAAGGTTTGAATCCTTGGGATTATTGTGTCGCCATGCATTGCGAGTTTTGAATTTAAATGATGTCTATGAAATTCCTGAAAAATATATCTTGAAGAGATGGACGAAAGATGCAAAGCAGGATTATGGCATGATGGAGAGGCACGCTAATTTAGCACAAGATAAGTGTGGCAGTTCAGCTAAAACATTGCGCCTTATCTGGTTAATGCGGAAAGCGTTTGCTCTTATGAATCTATGTGCGAATTTAGAGGCAACTACTGAGATCGCAGAACGAAACATGGATAGGACTTTTGAAGAAGTAAGAATGTATAATGCATCTTTATGTGGTGGTGATACAAGCACTCAATCGAATGTCTAACAACAAGTCGGTGCAGTATCGGAGGTGATGTTGGGGACACTTCTATACCGGTTTTCGATGTCCCGATGAAGGATCCTCCGCGGCGTAGGAAAAAGGGACAAACTAATGGTAGAATGAAGGGTGCTTTAGAGAAGAGAAGGAAAAGGAAAACATCTGGAAATGTTATTAATAGTAATCCCACACAAGGTATGGCCAAATATGTATTCCGACTTTATAAAGTTAGATTTGTTTGTATAATATTTGGAATGTAAACTTGTTTGTTTTTTAGACTTTCCAGTGCCATAAAATGTTATGCAACCTCCAAGATCTTCCACGCCAACACCAAATGACTTGGTATGATGAATTTTAATTCCTAATGTTGGCAATTGTTTTGCATTTCAATTAGTGTTCATTCTAGAAATTCTACAAGTATTTCGTTGACTGTTTGTAGTTTCATTGCAAATGCAGCTCTCTGAATACCCACCGGGTTATTTTACAAATATGATACAGAGTATCTTGTAGTATCTAATCCAGGTACTGTTTTTTTTTTCAAGAATCAGTTTTTACATAAAAATGTGTTTGGAACAGTTGGAACCATAGTATTCATTTACATTTGTATGTTTACTTCTTGCAGGGGAAGGATAGAGGTGTGGCGAGAATGCGAACCTCTCCAGTGCCAAGTATCTTATATTTTGATGCCTTGGAATTGCTCTAGTGCAGATTTTGTCAAGTGTAGTAGGCAGATTTTGGCAGATTTTTTAGATGGCATAGCTTTATGACATTTGAATGTTTTGGCTAATATAGTTGGCAGTTTTTTGAGATGGCTTTATGACATTTGTATTTGACCTTATATTTTATGAATGGCAAATGGTTATTCTAATGGTTTTTTTTATTGCAAACATTTCTTTTTAGTTCTTCAAGTATAGTTGTTCTTTTGTCACTGGACAGAGAGGAAATATAGCAATTGAATAATTGCAAGTGGCAATTATGAGTGAGAACATAACTCATGCCCAGATCCTTGTCATGTTGCTGTTAAAAAAAAAAATTTGACAGGGTATCCTTGCTTTATGGACTAGCCCAAACAAACTAATAACACCAGCAAACAAACGGCACAATCATTCTAACGAAACCTGGATAGGAAAAGTTGTGTATTATAACCACATAAAAAGAGATCAAGGGGATTGCCTTGGAATCTCTTACATATACAGATGGAAATCCTACTAGTAACATTGTACTTGTGTTTGTAAGATGGACATTCTACTAGTAACAAATAGCTTTCTATGAGCAAAGGTAAGCCCGAATATCATCTTCAACTCTCTGAATCACCATATCAGAAATGACACCCTGAGATTGAAAAATAAGATCATTCCTCTCCCTCCACAAATGGTAAATAGAAGCAGCAAGGCCCAGCTTAAGCACCATTCCAGGACCTGAGGGCTCCACACATGCACCACCGCACTTAGCGATACAGCAGTGCCACAAAACAGCACAAAAAATGCAGTCCAAATGCAGTCCAAGAAGATCCATGATTCACATTACCACAAAAAATGCAGAACCCTCCAAGTGGTGAAGTACATTTTTGCCTTTAGGAGGACAAAACACCTGTTCTGATACAGTCCAGAAGAAAAAATTTAACATCAAATGCAAGGAATGCCCATGCTCAAATGCATAGGAAATATGTATTTCAGCTCATTGCATCACCATTGTCTATTACCAACAATAGAGTGATCATCGATGATCACACGGTCTCACAACTTATGGACTTGCAGCAAACTAATTTTTCCATTTTTTAAACCTAAGCTCTGCAGTATTTTATACATTCTACGACCCCCTATCTGATATCACAACTTTAATAAGCTTCTAAATCACACCAGACCAAATTACAATCAAAAGGAATTTTTGCTTTGGTGGCATTCTGCTTCAACTGGTCAAAATACCAGCTCTGAATGTATCTGCACACACCAGGGCAAACCCTTCTTCTGGTGGTAATGTGCATATTTTGTCCATGTTGTGGTTTTCCCAATCCTGAAATTACTCAAAAAAACGGTAACCTTCGATCAAGAGGCTGAATAAAAGTAAAGACAAAGCAATAAGAGCAGATTAAAAAATGAATGCCAAAAATTATAACGGATCCTAATTACGCATTCTTGGATAGGAGGTCACGATGACAAGGCCACACATACCAACTTGCTATACTCAAATGCGCAGTACTTAGATTATGAAAATGGTAGACATGTAGAGAAAAACCAGCAATTTATTTTGATAAATAATCAGCAATTTATTGAAGTACAAAACCCACCAAACGGTTCTCTTGCTCTTTCAAATGTTAATTAACTTATGCTTTTGCAGGGGCAAACCCTAATTTAAGGGAGAGGGGAATAAACCATAAATTGGTTGTGTACATTAAGGGAGAGGGGAAAAAACCCTAATTTGATGAAATCTAAACAAAACTCTAATGTAAAACGCACTAATTTTACAATCAAATTACCACTAAGGGAGAGGGAAGTGAGATACCAAAACCTGTGAGAGAGTAATCGGGGAGAGAGTTGGTGGTGTGGATATGTGGTTTGGGACGAGCGGTAGGAGGCGCGATGGTGGAGGATCAGTGGTCGTACGCCGGTGGTGATGGTCGTACAACAAGAACAGGGAGGCACCGATGGTGGTTGTCGTACGTTGTTGGTGGCGATGAGCTCCGTTTCTCTCCAGCGAAACCAGAGGAGGAGAGGGTGGATCTGGGAGTAGAGGGGAGAGAGAAGAAAAGGGTTTTGAATTTTTCAGATTTTGAGGGGTTTAATTTCCCCCGTTTTGTTGGCAAACGGAAAAGAAACGGAAATGGGGAACCGTTTGTTTCAGCCAACGTGGAAAAGGAGGCTAGCTGGCGCAATGTGATTTGTTGCAGGCCCGCCACGTGGTACCCATTCGGCATTGAAAAATTTCTCGATGGAAACACACCTTTTGCCACTGTAGAGATTTTTGGGATTAGGTATTGATGACAAGTGTCACATGCAATGGCCTTATACCTGTATTTCAAAATCCTAAAATGCAATCCCAAACTCTCCTTCCTTCATCTCCCTCCACCACCATTTCACCACCTCTCCCTCTCCCCTTCACACTCTCTCTCTCTCTCTCTCTCTCTCCCTAAATCCACACCTTCTCTCCTCCCTCTTCTTCCTCCTCCTCCTCCTTTCTCTCTCCAAAAATCTCTCTCTCACTAGAATTCCTCGTCTCTGCTACCATGGCGGTAGCAGAGTTGTCTCCTTCTTCATACACCAAAACCACCCTCCACTCTTCTTCACATCTCTCAACCCGTATCTCCAACCACCGCCGTCTCACTCTCCGGCAGCTCTCTCGGACCCAAAACGGAAGGGTGTTTTGCTCTGTTGCTCCCAAGTAAGTTTGTTTAAATTAGTGCCCAATTGCTTAAATTTTGTGGGTTTCTAATTGAATGGCTCTTTTTTGTTTTTAGTCAAGTTGAAGCACCGGCCCCTGTGCAGGCTGAAGAGGCCAAGAAGAAGCCCGATTGCTATGGCGTCTTCTGCCTCACTTATGATCTCAAGGCTGTAAGTTTTGCCAAGTTACGTTATTGCATTGGTGGTGTTTGTGGATATCTGTAGTCTATTGAATTTAGGATAGCCCTGTTTGAATAAGCATAAAGCAGTTGTCCTGAAAAATGAATTTGAATGGTGAAACGTAGTATCCATGTCACTAATTGTACGTTAATGTTACCGTGAGGGTTGATCGAGTGTGAGCTTGATACGTCAGTTGATTGAGTGGGAGTATTACAACAAGTAAGAATTTTACTTTGCCAAGCTCTCTAGTTTAACTCCTACTCCCAGCACAAAACCATTCGGGGCCACTTTGAGTTTTGCAAGGTCATTTAACTTCAGGGTCCTGAGACTAATCGAGGTGCACGTACGCTGGCCGGTTATAAAAAAAAAATCATTAATGCTCGCCTTATCCCATGACTTACGTCCAGATTTAATTTGATCTATGAAACATTTGAGCTGCTGTTTCTTTTTTCTCGTTTTTTTCCCTTTCTTTGATCACTTTCATCCTATTTCCCTTCTTTCTTTTTTTTGTTGAGAAATTCACCTTCGAATGTTTTGGATTATATTGATGCTCAACTTATCACATGACTTATGTCCAGATTTAATTTGATCTATGAAGCATTTGAGCTGCCTTCTCGTTTTTTTTTTTTTTTGTTTTTTTCCCTTTCTTTGATCACTTTCATCCTATTTCACTTTTTTTTTTTTGTTGAGAAATTCACCTTCGAATGTTTTGGATAATATTGATGAAAGAATTTTGTGCTCCTGTTAGGTCTATGGTTTTGTTCATGCCATCTATGGTTTCAATTCATTTTGTATCAACCTTTTTTTTTAATGTGTTAACAGGATGACGATACAAAGTCCTGGAAGAAATTGATTAATATTGCTGTTTCAGGTGCTGCTGGGATGATCTCTAATCATCTTCTTTTCAAAGTAAGGAAAATAACATTCATATTCATTGCTTACTTGTCATTGAACTGTATACGAGACTACAATAGTCGCACACTCAGATTTTAAAAAAAGAAGGCATAACCTGAAGGTACAGAGTACTAATGCACAATTGAGCTACATGCCTACAACTTAGGAATCAACATTTAGGAAATTTGAAATGGTTCAACCTCATTGCACTAGGAATAGTTGCTGATATCATTGAATGACATCATTCAATCATGTATTTTTTGGATGGAGAATGACCATTCTCCTGAACAGATGTGATGTAGATGTAACCTCTATCTCAAACTGTTCAATCTTGCCCTTTCTCCGTATGAGACTTAACACAACCAATGCCAAAAAGGGGTCCCTCAATTAATTCCTTTCAGGAATGAGCTCTAGATGTATAATCTAGTGAAGTCTCATTCTATCTTCCACTAAGAGTAGTGATCGCTCCATCTTCTTGTTACGATTGTATTCTGCCTCAAATCATGTGTGTGTTTCCGCTCATGGAATGTCCATTCATGCCCCTAAAGCAAATATCAACGGTGTTCGAAGGTGATAATAATCAACATTACTTTCCCATCCAGTCTAAATCTGCACATCGTGATTTTCTTTGACTTCCAGTATAACCTAAACATCCAGATTAGTAGAGCCGCAATGTAGCATTCATATTTTTGTGCTTTTTCCTTAAAACTGGTGAGATATCTTTTTCCCATACATTTATGGATGCTGCAAACATGATCCCTTTCTTGCTTTGATATGTCAGCTGGCCTCTGGTGAGGTGTTTGGGCCAAGTCAACCCATTGCATTGAAACTTTTAGGCTCTGAAAGGTCGTTTCAAGCTCTAGAAGGTATGGATCCCAAGTCCTAACTATGATTTTACATTATGTTATACCATCTTTTGAGCAGTGGGCGTACTATTTCTGCAATATAATGTAAGTTTTCATCCCTTTGATTCTAAAATTGCCCTGTCTTGTTTCTAGATAATCCCTGTTCCTGGTATCGACAGATCTTAAACAGAATAGGCATTACAAATTTACAAGTAACTCTACATATGTTAGTCAAAGCTGATAAAAAAAACATGTGATAGCCAAATACATCACTGAGGACAAATGGATTCAATGCAGAAATTTGTTTCTTTTCTTAAAATTTTCAGGTTGGTTCATTTATTTCCAAGAATTATCTGCAGTTTATCTATTACTACTCCCTCTAAAATATGAAGTTAATTATTGCCGATTCCAATCTGACTTTGTCTGCTCATAACCATGACTCTTTCAATGCATGTAGGAGTTGCAATGGAACTAGAGGATTCATTATTCCCATTATTGAGGGAGGTCAGTATTGGCATAGATCCTTATGACGTATTCCAAGATGTTGAATGGGCACTTCTGATTGGAGCAAAGCCTCGTGGGCCTGGAATGGAACGAGCCGACTTATTAGACTTAAATGGGCAGATTTTCGCCGAACAGGTATTTATTTATATAGCATTACATTTCTGGTTAATTAAGTTCCTGTGTTAAAAAAAAAGAAATAGAATTGTGGTTCTCTTTGTGCCCACTGATTCTGGATGAAATAATGCAGGGAAAAGCTCTTAATGCCGTTGCATCACGTAATGTCAAAGTCTTAGTAGTGGGCAACCCCTGCAATACCAAGTAATAGATCTTAATTTAATATTCCAACAGCCGAATTGTGTAGTTCTTCTGGTTCTTCTGATTTCAGCCGTCACCTAATTGTGCTTATCCTTTCCCGTGCAGTGCATTGATTTGCTTAAAAAATGCTCCTAACATACCCGCAAAGAATTTTCATGCTTTGACTAGATTAGATGAGAATAGAGCAAAATGCCAGGTATAATAACAAATGTTACTGCTTTCCTCATAAAAAATTGTGTTATTCCTGAAAGATTATTAGGAACCTAAATTTTTAGCATTGCTATTGTCTGTGTAGCTGGCCCTTAAGGCAGGTGTCTTCTATGACAAAGTTTCAAACGTGACTATCTGGGGAAACCACTCAACTACTCAGGTAATTGAACAGATTTCTTTGAAGCGTTAAAATTTTGTATGTGCCTTTGTGTTCTCCGACGAAGACGTTTGTTGTGTAATTTTCTTAGGTTCCTGACTTTTTGAACGCTAGAATCAATGGCTTGCCTGTCAAAGAGGTTATAAATGATATCAAGTGGTTGGAAGAGGAGTTCACTGAAAAAGTCCAAAAGGTAAAAATGGGGAAGCATTGTTTACTTTGTAAAATATTGTGGTTTTTAATCTTAATAGCCAAAAGTTTGAAATATGACTTGCAGAGAGGAGGTGTGCTGATTCAGAAGTGGGGAAGATCCTCAGCTGCATCAACTGCCGTCTCAATAGTTGATGCCATCAGGTCTCTTGTGACTCCCACCCCCGAGGGCGATTGGTTTTCTTCTGGAGTAAGTCGATTTCCACTAAAATGAATTTTCGGGCTATTTCAAGGAAATTGAACTTTTGGCTTTTCAATTAATTACAATAGTGTTTCTTGAGCAAAAAGTATTCAGACATTTCTACTAAAGTCTGCCATTCAAAGAAAAATATTCTCTAAAAATCTAAAGCAATATTAAGTGCAGCCAATTTCATCTTAGGGGATGAGCTGTTTCTCCAAAAGAACAGGATATCATCTTTTTTAACCATCATTTAAAGGAGCAAGAACTGAGAAGAGGAAGCTACTTAATGACAAACAAGCTATGTGACATGGACTCTTCTAAATGTATAAAGTGTCCATGTCGGATGGTCAACTTCCGGTAAGGGTGTTGTCTACCAGAGAGAGAACATTCCAGTAAGGGTGTAGGATAGGACCCATACTTTAGTTGTACATTCACCTAGGAGCATATGCAGTCACTTGATTTTCTGTAAAACTATGCATAAATATCATAGTATAAATGAATTGCTCTATGACAACACCTTGCAAATACCATTGCCCGTATTGAATAAGATAAAAAATATGAACTTTGGGTGCCCCGTTGTCCTTGATCGTGGGAATATGATAAATTAGACACTGGCATTCTCACCGTTCACAATGCTTGTACAGGTTTACACCAATGGGAATCCTTATGGTATAGAGGAGGATATTGTTTTCAGCATGCCGTGCAGATCAAAAGTAACTTATTCATCACATATTATCCTTTGATGCTAGCTAGTTGCTGTCTATCGTACTCATCTCTCACAGATTTCTATTCTCGTCAGGGAGATGGAGATTATGAGTTTGTCAAGGATGTCATATTTGATGACTACCTTCGCAACAAAATACGCAAGGTATGTTTCAATTTGACATTGGAGTTGAGGAGTGCTAAGATACCACGTCTCAACGACCATGTTAACGTGGATAAAATATCAGAACATAAAAACTTACTAAACACAAAGCAACCACTATTCTTTGACAACAAAAACAAAATGGATGTATCTCTAAGATTGGGCCTATAAAGTGGATTTACTTGTTGCTTATCGCCAAGTAGTCATTTGTCTACCAAATGATGTGACATAGAGTTTTTATGCAGTCTGAAGCCGAGTTACTTGCCGAGAAGAGATGTGTAGCCCACCTCACTGGGGAGGTAAGCGGCAGCATTAGTATGTCCTGGATTCACTCGTTATGTTTGCCTGCTGTTATATATTTATATCCGCGTGATTTTTCTCTTTGCCAGGGTATTGCTGTCTGTGATCTACCGGGAGACACAATGCTTCCTGGTGAAATGTAGGACAACAGCTCAAACACCACCTACTTGTCCAAGAATTAATTGGACAGCTATTTACAGATTGCTCCTCCGGCTGTGAAAGCAGGAAGTGAGATTGTATTCATATCTAGTTTCCACTATAGTGCCTTGACATCGACATTATTTGGCATGTAGTCTAAATCACGGCAATATGTGAGCCATTTAGAAGTTTTGGAGTTGTTTCGGGTCAACAATTGTTAAGGCTTTGGATTCCTAAGATGATCATTAACTTCCTGTAACAGGTGGTAATATAAGTCATAAATATATTCAAGTTTTGTACTACTAGTATGTATTATGTACTTCACCTAGTTTGTTTTTGAATTTTGAATAATACCGCTTACAACAACCATATACAACTTAAAATGTTCAATAAGTACGGTGTTGCAATAACGGACCAATAAATTTTTTATAGTGGGGGCACATATTTATTCATAACCTTGAAAAAAATCACCAGTCAACTGCCATATGGCATTTTAATATACACCACCATGGAAAGCAGTGTACATATAGGCTTTCAAAAGTTTTTAAACATCTCCATCAATTTAAGAATTCATTGATCTGAACCATTCATATGATGGAGCTCGCCGATTAAACTGTTCACAAAAAAACATTTATTTTGATCGGACACTCGCAACTATTTCAGCAGAACACTTTGATTCATAAAAAAGAAAAAGAAAATTTATACTACCATTTTTGCAATAAATAAAAGCATTCTTATCAAGCAGTTACTGATACCCGATCAATTTGAATTTTTCTGTGGACAAATTATTTAACTATCTTTACGGTATAAAACGGCTCGAATTATTGATAAATGATCCAAATGTGGGCAAACTACACCGTGAAGTTTCAAATCCAACCAGAGTCAGTACCTCTTAGGCCCACCCAGATGGAAGCGGATTCTTCATCCCAGCTTAGTTGTGTGTCTTTTTCTTCAATGCCTGTACCGCCTCTACCTAGTTCTAAGGGCTCCTCGGTTGATATGGTTGGAGATGACCTTCAAGACACTGCCACTTGCCCTTTGAATGTACGGTCTAAGAGGATTTTGATTTTTAGGCGCGACCGGTTTGAGAGTTGGGGTCATGATTTGGGTAGGTATCCAAGCAAGCGGAGGCTGAAGAACATGGACACTGTCAAAGTTGATGATGGTGGTGCTAAGGCTAATTCAAATCCTGTGCGGAAAAAGCGCAAACGAACGAGAGTCATTGAAGATAGCTGTATCGACCCTTCTACTTTTCGTGCCCCTCAACGTCGCGCTTTATTTTGATATGTTCTGCTTTTGGTTCCTAACCTTGTCTTGCAGGTTTTATGTTTATGTGCGTGACATTGAGGGTACTGTTGTTGGCGTTAGAAGCTAGTTTTAAGAATATTTAGGGTTTGAGTTATTTGTTGGTTTAGCCTTGGTCTGTTTGTTTGCCTGGTCTTGGTTATGCTTTTTGTTTTTTGTTGTTGTTGTTGGGCTATTTGGATGTTTGGCTTGCTCCTTGCTGTACTTTATCTGATTTTAATGATGTACTATATGATATGTTTTGGTTGCTCCAAAAAAAAAAATCCAACCAGAGAAGTTGCGCGAGAAAAAATCTATAGGATCGACTGAGGCACGCGACCCCAAGTACCTAATTACTGTATAAGTCCGCCTCTGCGGTGTCGGTACCAAAATCGGAAATGTATTAAAGAAGAGAATGATGAACAACTAAAGATTGTTTCAAGGCACATAATGGCAACGCAATTGCTAAGAGGATATTCATCAAGGAAGCTGCTACACGTGGGGAAACAAAAAATGTACCCACTGGCTGGGGAAACCACTTGTGGATCCCACACGAACGATCCGAGCCGTTCATTTATCTTAAAAGGATTTTCCGAGAGGCCCCGTTAGAAATCAACTCAATCGGACGCATACGTAAGTGCTTGATTCAAAATCCCCCTGTTTCATTCAAATTCCCCACCCACCTTCTGTACCCTTAGAATTATCCTATTTATTAAATCTGGGTGTACCTAATCAATAGCGAATCTGCCTCCTCGATACAAAAAATAATGTCCAAATGATCTGCGTCCGACCATGTTACATAAGCCGAATACCTTTGGATTTTCAACTCTAGAAGCACGCAAGTTGCAAGAAGTGGAACCATGTAGATGGTTGTGGACTCCCATTTGCCCTCTATATAGGTGTGAGTTTTGTGACCGCTGAGTTCCAAGGGTCATGACTCGAATTTAGATCTATAATTTAAAAGCAACATTCCAGGCACCAATAGCTACTACATCTGATGAAAAATAAAAAAACTACAAGCTTAAATTAGGTCACCCGTGACTATCCAACACCACAGGATGAATTTAGAGTTCTAAAATTAGTACATGTCACATGAACTACTGAGTGGGTACAACTGAAGACTGTTACAAACTCATGTCAACACCACACCTCAAGTCCTTAGACTTGAAATTCCACCCGTGATATGCCAACTTCCATGAATGTTTTTAAAGTTAATTTCAACATTGATGCAGAAATCTGATAAACATTAAGCAACTGCAAACCAAAGGAAGTTAGCCATGCG
Organism: Gaultheria prostrata; assembly: GCA_036023075.1. Lineage (NCBI taxonomy): Eukaryota > Viridiplantae > Streptophyta > Magnoliopsida > Ericales > Ericaceae > Gaultheria > Gaultheria prostrata. The sequence goes on along the minus strand of JAXBDA010004135.1, from coordinate 10,193 downwards.
TTTACAAACTGGAATGACAGCGCGTGCAGAATGAACAACATCCCTAATTTAGCACAGTCGTAACAAATAACGACCCACTTCCTTTATTGTGTTCTATCAGGGTAATAATAACTCAGTAACTATCACCCAAAAGGCCCACCCACAACACTGTTTCTGGTGCATTAAATCTGTCATCGTATCATAAAGCCTTGCCTGTGTACATGTGACTCCCAATTTTGAAACTCATTGAAATGATCAGCACCCACAAAAATAACAAGTAGAGCCAGCCCCATGACGTTGCAGAACCAGACTTCGGCTCCAAACTGGCATCATTGTGAGAGAAGCCAAAAGAAATGACGATATTGACATCCGCATCCTTACTAATTGACCAGTACATCCCATTGCCACCAGAGGTGGTATTTCTTATTCGGATGATACCGGCAGTAACGTGGATGGAATTTGAAGAATGAGAGGTAGAAGTCAACCGAAGAGCAGCAGCATCTTTGGATGGGAACTCTGAAGCAAAAGCAGGAGGAGCAGCGATGCTTTCCAGCATGCAATTTGACTTGTTGAGGAAGGGATACTGGATATCTGGTTAATTGAGAAGTACATAAAAAAAGCACGGTCAATAGTCTAGAAGTAATTTCGGCAGAAATTGTGCACTTCATAAGTTTATTATAAAGACAGTGTGAATGCTAGAAAATAAGAACAGAGTTACCCATGAAGGGTAGCTAGAACATAAATCCCCATGAATAACAGCCAGTCTGGTTTGAGGGATTTGGTGAGAAGGTAAAATACATGGAGGGAAGAAGAACCCTCACTTGTTTGGATCATGAGAAATGGTGAGAACATACAAGAAATAACACATACGTAAGAGCCCCATTCCGTTTCTCACCAAAATGGGTGAGATATGAAACACCAATAATTTCTTCTCTTCTCACCTTCGTTCCAAGTTGACGCTAAAACCAGGAGGTCTTAGGTTTGAGTCCAGTCTACTTCGCCTAATACCTAAGCCTAGGGGTGGACCAGACATGCAGAGTTCCTCAACCTCAAGAATAAAAGAAAATACAAGTAATTATCTATACCCGATCCAAAACTTTCAGGCTTTTGCTTTGATGTTGACGCTGCATCATTGTCATGTCCTTGAGAGAGCTGTTGGCTTCCCGTGGTCCCTTGTTCAGCTCCTTCATTAGCACACTGATGTAAAGTCATAAATTCATGTCAGTCCAAAACCAATTATTATCACCACAGTCAAATAGGGACACTACAATTGAGTTTATCATGCAATTACCTTTAGGGCGAGGGATGCTTGGTCAGAAACAAGGTTCTCATTTTCATCTGGGTCAAAGAATGTAAGGTAATCTTCTACCATGTCAAACCCAGAGGATTCCACTTTAACGGGGTTAGAAAGATCATTAGTTTCCAAAAATGCCCCCTCAACAAATGGAGGGTTATCAGTAGCATCCAAGAAAGGGTCATCAAGTAAGTAGTCTGCATCCCCGGCATCCCCGGAACTCATAGTATTGCTTGGTTCCCCAATATATTCATGCCTTACCAGATTCATATACATATCATTTTGGACTGGTAAGTCAAACAAATTCTGGCCATTGGGCTGCTCTGGAACGGAGTAATTTTCTCCCACCCCCACCAAAAGCTTTTGATTATCATTGTCAAAGCCCAATGGCTCCTGGAAATGACTGCTATTATCCTCGTAATAGAAGCTCAAAGGAAGGGGAACATCTTCCGATGAAATGTCTGCACCAAGAATCTGGGGAAAAACAAAACATTACAAAAAAATTAGACAAAACCTAATGACTCGTGAAAGGAACAACAATGACTCATGAAAGGAACAACAAAAGGGATGTTCCTCCATTTCGCAGTGCCTCTCAATGTGGAATTTGGTTCATGCACCTTTTGTCTATTCTGATAATATACTTCCATTTTTCACCCATAAAAAGAAATTAGATCATGTGAGTAGCCAAGGGCGCGAAGCACAATGCATAGTAAAGAATGCATCCTCGACAATACCACAAATGGAATAAGAACCATAAGGTAAAAAAAAGCAGCTAATCCTAAAAGCAGCAAGAACAAAGAGATGAACCAATCAATGATGAAATATAGGACCGTAGAGGGGACATAAAACTCAAATGTCTATCCCACTAACTATCTGGAAGCCAGTGTTCTAAAAACCGGACCAGCCGTTCAACCGGTTGGCCCGCCTGAGACTCAAAAGGCTGTCCCACTAACTATCAGGTTTGGTTCAACCTAGGAACTGCTTATTTTACAAAACCGGACTAGTTCGGTAAAACTGCCTTAAATATCCAGTTAAACCAGTGAACCGGTATAATTGTTCTGGTTTTGGTGACCCAACCCGTTAAATTTTTTGAACTCATTAGCAGCAAATATATTATTTCTTCTGGAGCTGCATATGCTCACCAGCAATCCTTTGACCTAAGAAGCACGGATACGGACACGGGATACGGACACGATACGACACGGATACGCGGATACGTAATTTTTCCAAAAACTAGGACACGATAGGTTGGGGATACGTTGTATAATATTAAATATATATATATACCTAAAAAACTGAGAAAAAACAGAAAAAGAAAATAGAAAAAGTGAGAATAAAATTTTTTAGGGCTGATTTGGGTTTAATGTTGAAGGGCGAAGATGAACGATATTTATTTGTTTGATGTGTGTTATTACACTTTTCACCCCTTATTGGGTATTGCTTTATTATGCTATTCAGATTTAAAAATTACAATTTTTACCACATTTCAAGTTTTAAAAATTGCATTTTGACCCATAGAGTGTCCCAAAACGTATCGGTAGCGTGTTGGAGCATTGCGGAACGTGTCGGAGCGTATCGGAAAACGTGTCCGACTTAGAAAAACGTATCCGAGCGTATCGGAAAATAATTAAATATTTGGATACCAATTTTCACGTATCGGGAACGTGTTCGAGCGTATTGGTGTCCGATACGTCGACACCGATACGTCCGGGATACGGATTCGTTTACCCCGGGAGAGTGTCCGTGCTTCTTAGCCTTTTACCAATGTTTTGAAAACCGGACCGCTGAGCAGACCAGAAAAGGGATCGTGTGGATGGGTCACCTGAACCGTGACGGAATTATTATGTCAAAAATATACTAAATATTTATAACAACGTGAACTGATCTTACAAAACATATACATGTATAGAGGATTTGAAATAGCAAATGCAAACATTATTATTTAAGTGAAAAGAGGACTAGTTGGACTGCAAATATAGTCTGGAGGGTTTTTTTCCCAATCCCACATTGGTGGGAGAGAATATAGGTACCTCTTGAATCTATTAAATGGGTGCATTGTACGCATGGCAATAAATAACGCATAGTCTCCTTGTATCCCCCTGCCAGCTGTGGCATTAAAGAAGCAAATATTCTAGTTCAAGATTTATTTCCAGTTCGGTTGACCCATCCCCGATTTATTATCCGAATGGTTTTCACATAGTAGACCAGTTATGAATACAAAACAGTTCTGAGGCATATCTGGAACCAGCTTTCAAGTGCTAAAATGGCTTTGTGAAGGATTTACAGAGTCAGGGATGCCTCCATTTCAACTACCAGTTGGTGTGGGATGACTGAAAGTGCATAAGTTAGGTTTCTTGAAGAATACTGTAGTTGAATTCCTTCACTTTCACTTCCAAAATACGATGATATATTTACATTTCAAACATTGTTCATACATTAATGCTTTTACATTTTTATTTTAATTAGTTTTATGATATAAATATATTTTATACAATTATGACATCACTGTTTGAACCGGTGACCCGTCCACCCGGGAACCTGGCGAAAGAAATGCTAGCACTACTGTTTTATTATGCCGTTATTTTCACACTATGTACAGATACAACTCAGACCCACTAACATGGGGGAGGGGTTGAGGTTTTTAACCCAGGTACATGGGATCTATACGCACTTGCTCAATAGGAACAAAGTTGTCCTCATACACATTATACCACTCTTAGAGTAAATTGTTGAGTCAATGCCTTACCTGCTGGAAATTCGTAGATCGGTTCTATAACCTAATTTCTGCATAATCCTGATTGCTATCCGCATTAAGTAGGGGTCCATCTTTGTTTAGAGTTGCTCTTGTTTCTCTGAGAAGTATAGTTTGGAGTTGTTGAAACCTCCAACAAACAATTTCAATCTAACTATGACTATGTTTCATTGTATAATCATCACAAAAAAAGCAAATGTGCAAACATACTGATGTTGAAGAAATTTCTCGAGAATTGAAGCATGAACCATAATGTTGCCTGCAAACTAGTATTAGAATAGGGAATTTCACTCGTCTTTTTACATACTCCCTCCGTCCATGTTGGTCCACAAACATACTTTTTTCCGTCCCTTAAAGCTTGTCCATGTTTGAAAGTAAATTGTGTCAATTTTACTCTTTTACCCTTACTTTTAAATATTTAATTAACAAATCAATCATGATTGAAGGGCAAAATTGGAAGGATAAGAATTGTCCAAAACAATCATGATGTTCCCTAGAAAAGTTCGAAACCCCAAAATGGACTAACAAATACGGACGGAGGAAGTAATTAACAGATCATTTCGTCACATGCAGTTTTCCATCAAAACTACTACTTATTTTTTTCGAACAATTCATCAAAACTACTGATTTAAATTTCTTCTTTAAGGATAAAGCAACAAAGATGACTCATATTAGAGCAAATGTGCAAGAGACCTGCATGTTCAACAAGAAAGCATTCCAATGCCTATGTCTAACCACGGAAAGTGATAGCCTAGTACTGGCCATTAGATTAAAGGAATAAGCCAAAGGACGTGACCATAAGATCAAGAGTGGGGAGAAGCCATTGTTCTGTCCAACTTGAAATTACTAACCAGAGGACTTAGGTGGTAGTTTTAGATCCACCAGCCAGTTTATTGTTCAATTTCACCTAGGGCCCATTTAAAGTTAGATGTCCATATCAAGTTATTATTTAGTATCTACATTGAAGAAGCATAAACATCCGCAGCTCAACCTAACAATTTCCTATTGGTATAATATGTATTTTTTTTTCGTTCTTTTTAATTGTTAAATTGACTGCTGAAGCCGTTTGGTCCTTTTCCCAATCCTCTCACTGGTTTGCAAGTAAACAACTTGGCAAAACCATATTTGCAAGGGGTGGATTGGAATACTTATAGTATATAGATAAGACAGGTGTGATGAGATGAGACTTAAACCTGCTCAAGGTCATCACCATCCAGAAAGGCATCATCCTCAACTGCCTCTTCCTCTGCATCCTCTTCTCCAGGAACTAGAACCAAATCGTCGTCCCACTCCTCCTCAACGAAAGGTGCTCCATATTGTTCCCCGTTCTTTGGCCCTGTACCACTCTTCTGAAATACTCTGCACAACACCAACGCATCCTTCTCGACCCAAAAAATACAAACACAAACACAAACAAAAAACAATCTTAGTACCCGAATCATCACTTCACAACAGCTATATTAAGAAGGTTGCTTCTCTTACTTGATTTCTATTTTATTATATCAAGAACCAATTCTACAGTCACACACATGAAACAATGATAAAACTCAGTTTTCTTTGCCTTTAATACCCATAGGACCAGAAAAACTTTAGTTTTGAATTAGGTATAGAACCAGAGGGCAACGCTTGGCTACAATATCAATAGAGTAATTATAAGTTTGCTCTAGTTTTTTTATTTTTTAATTTTGTATTGAAGAGGTTTTTCTCTATCGGTTGGCAATAAAAGTGGATCTATTGGGTGTAACGTCCATAAAAATTACCATTAAGATTCATTCCCCACAGATAAAACATCAAAATCTTACCTGAACATTTCCAGTTTTCTCCAACTCCTCGTCCACAAGTTTGTACTCATGCATCACCCAATTGGTCCTTTCGCCCTTTGGAGCCCGGCCACAGTGATAAACAAGTGTTTTCTTCATCCCAATAGTCCGTGACTTGAAAAGGATTGGTCGGTCCTTCCCAGTCGTCTTCCAGTACCCTTTTTCTGTAGCCCTATTTGTTTTCCCAGTCATCTTTCCATACTTCTTATCTAGTGCACTAAAAAAGTACCACTCCAAGTCCCTGCTCTTCAGCCTCGACTTCCCTATAACCCAAAAAACACCAATTGCTTAGTCAAAGAACGGTCAAGCTAACAGCTGGGCAGTTTTAAGAAGAAAATAATGCCATAAAAATTAAAAATTCCAGTTCACAATTCAAACATTTTTTGTACAGTTCCACATAATTCCCATATGCAATTTCAACACACGTTTTGCACTTCGTTAGCACTTTCCTTTGGAGAGTATACTACCCGTGTATATTCATCTTCTGCCTCGTCTCCCCTAAACCCCCCAAAAGTATCAATTACTACAATAAAAGAATTACATCCAACTGGTAAGTATATATTTTACTTCATAAGTTACCAAAAACTAGTTAGTTGCACACTTGCACATTAGTGTGGTAGTGGGATTACTGGTTCCCCACTTCGTAGGAACATGGGTTTATTTGGTTGCAGTGGCTTCTTGTATATATATCATGGTTAAGAACGAAAAAGCAGGCCGAATTATTTCGAATTAACTACTTGCAAAATCCCCACTATCAACAATACTCCTCAAACAATACTCATGATGTCCGATACTATCACCTTTCCATACTTCTTATCCCGCTCTCCCCATCATGTCCGATAAACCCTCCACTTCGATCCATCACTATCAACAATACTCCTCAAACAATCACAACAATGGCTCCAACAGTGACAATATATGGAGGAAGCAGCGGCCGCAAAAAATTCGAAACAATTTCATTCCACCCAAAACCTTAACCGTCCAACAAGGAACCGTAAAATTTTAAAAAATTTCATCTGTTAATCACCAAATATAGAAAGTGAATAAGCAGATAAGAGAAATGAAATCCCAGAACATGCCTACCAGTTGAATAATTGATCAATTAAAAACCCCAAACCATGTACAAAGATCAACTGAACCGTAATACGAGTCCCTTTCTCGAGTAAGTCGTTAATTTTGATATATAAACCAACCAAAAGCGGAGAAAGTAAATATAATTGAGATCCCAACAGCCAAACAAAACGATAATCCGTACAGAGCCAGTCCAAAACAATATGTTATTACTACAATACAATGGCTCCACAAAAAACCATCAATTGAGAGAGAGAGAGAGAGACCTGGGAGGTCCCAAGGCTCGCACTTGTAGATGTCGATTTCGGAGATTGGGTCGAAGCGGAAGGGCTTTCGAAAGACCTTGCGCCTGAGGTAGAACCCAACCAGTTCTTGATCTGTTGGGTGGAATCGAAACCCTGGAGCCAGAGAAGAAGAAGAAGCTGCGGCCGCCGCTGGATATGCCGGATCCAGACCCATGTGCGATGATTGCAGAGAGAGAGAGAGAGAGAGAGACTATGGTTTTCAAATCTCAAAAGAAGTGGAAGAAGAAGAAAGAAGAGGTCGGTTGCGTCAAGCGATAAAGTCCGCAACTTTATTGTTCTTCGGCGACACCCTTAACAACCAAGTCACCTAATTTGTGTCAGTGCGTGCGTGAACGTAACAGCAAAATTATGAGATATTCCTATGCCGTCAAACTATTAGCAAAATTTTGCAAGAGCTACCGCCAAAATAGATAACGCAGTCCTGCGTTCTATTGAAGTACTCATGTAAATAGCGTCAATAAAGACTCCAAAATTTTGTGATGTTCAACAATTACCTATACTCTGCTAATTTTATTAAACAACAGCGTACCAAAATTCCATATGTTCAGTGCAATTAAAAAAATTATAAATTATCAAGAATTTTACTACTACTTCCCACGAGCTTTCAAATTCTGAACTGAATTGGATTAAACGGGTCAATTAATTCACCATTATTCTTTTAAGAGAAATTTGTGCGGAAGAGGTTAGTTTAAAATAATAATAAAAAACCCTAAAATGATGTACATTTTTTTAGTTCAAAATTAGTCCTTATATATGAAGTACATTTTTTTTTTCTTCTGGGTATTACAAAATATACTGAGGGGTACTAAAATATGGGGCCCTTAAAATTCGTAGTTTTTTTGGGGCCTAAATCGGCCGCAACACTTGTTTTAGCTCAGGGCCAGCTCTGTGTAATGAGTGGAGAGAGGATTATGGTAATGATTGGAGATAGGGTAATTAGATAAATGAGAATAATAATTAAAAAGAAGACTAATGATTAAGAGAGAAATAAGGTAACCGTTGAAAAGCCAAACTAAACAAAACAAAAATGTCTAAACAAACATAGCCAGAGGCATGAATTTAATTTTGTTGAGGGTGAACAAAATCTTCCCTCTTATTGGTTGAAATGATGTAGGTCCCACCAAAAAGTGATGTCATCCCACCAAAAAGTGATGTCATCCTTACCAAAAAATGTATTGAAAGGACGGGACTTACACAATTTAAATCAATCAGAGGGAGGGTTTTGTTTACCCTCTTTTAGTGAGGGTGAACAAAATTGCACTCTCATAGACACTAGGGTAAATTTCACTTACCTCCCCTGAGGTTTATGACAACAACAGATACCTCCCCTCACGTTTCTGAAATTGCACTTACCTCCCCTGTCAGTCATGTCGGTTGACTTCTGTTAACGGAAAATGTGAAGTTACTATTTTACCCTTTCATTTACCTCCCTTGAAGTTTATAATAATAACAGATTTCTCCCCTAAAAAATAATTTTTGATTTTTCTTATTCAACTTTTGATTTATTTTTTCCTTTTACTAACAAGCCAAAGAAAATTAATTAAACATTGAACCAATATGTTATTAAGGGGGTGTTTGGGAACCTCATTTTCAGCTTTTCTTTTTTAACTTTTTGGCTTTTTGGATTATGGTCAGAATGTATTTTGAATCTGAGAAGAGTGTTTGGGAGAAATATGCAAAATGCATTTTGCAAAAGTTATAGTGTTTGGGAGAAAAATGATAAAATAAGTTATGGATTGATTGTTTACGATTTTGCCCTTATTTATTATGGTAGTAAAAGTGTGTTCGAATATTATTTTTAGCAAGTTTTTTTAAAGTTATATTGGAAAATATTTTTGTGAACGCGACCGGTCCAATTTAGAAGTCGTCCTTTTTTATGGGTAACCCACACAGGATTATTTTAAAATCACCCACTCCTTGTTTATATCCACAATGGGTATCCCACACAGGATTATTTTACAATCACCCACTCCTTGTTTATATCGACAATGTAATCCTCTCTGGAACAAAAAAGGTCTGTCTTCTCTAAACAAAAATACAGATCTATGCATCTCAGGCCAAGAAAAAAATGTCTCTCTTCTCACATACGATCTGAAAATCTCTCTCTCTCTCTCTCTCTCATTACAACTCTCCAGACGAGGAAAGGGAACGAGCTTTCATCCGAGGTTGATTTTCCGAACGATTTCCGCAGCAGTGATGACCAGTGCGGAGAAATCCCAGGGGTCTTGCCTTTCCTCCTCTCTCTCTGGTTGTTCGGTGTGTGTGGTGGAAGAGAATGGGATCCCAGAGATAATGTAAACAAGAGGGGTAAGAATGGGAAAAAATTGAAGGGAAAATGGAAAAGAGAAAATGAGAATGAGAAAAGTAGGTGAGGACCAGTTTTTGGCTTTTGGCTTAGAAAGTGAAAAATGGAGAAGCTGTTTTCAGAGAATGGGTTTTCTCTCCAGGCGCCCAAACAAGAAGAATGTGAAAACGGGAATGAGAAAACGTGAAAACATGGCGCCCAAACACCCCCTAACTCTTATAGGTAAACCAAACCCCTATATAGACACACGTGATTTATTTTATTGAGAAGATATTAATTTTTGTAAGAATTTGAAGTATTTAATAACTTAAATCATAGATTAAGACATTAATCTTAGGGAAAAGTGAAAAATTATTCACAAGAGTAGTATTATCTAAAATGTGTTGCTCCCTTGTCTCAGACCTCATGATACCCATTATTTCTTTTTATTTGTTTAATCGACAAAGTTGTGCACTAGATTTGTGTAGAGGGTAGAATTCTGGAATCCGTATGGTACCTCTAAACCTGCAAGACAGAGAACCGTTAGAGTACCTTTGCCCCTCGTGGCAAAGGCCCTCCGATGCTTAAGTTAGTATCACGTACTAGGAGGAAACCGGAAATCACGCAAAACATGTAAACACGAATTACAGCGTACCTTTCTTCATGGGTATCGTACCTTATTTATAGA
>JAXBDA010004134.1:0-30508 GCA_036023075.1 Gaultheria prostrata | reverse complement strand
TATTAATGGAGGGAATCTTGGAGAGAATCCCATGGGATTCTTAGACATTTAATTCTAGATAGGGCTAGGGTTAGATGCTAGTTGAATTACCGTATCGTCCTTTGGCATGTGTACGTAATTACGCGGATGAATAAATACTAATTAAAATAAATCGATCAACGATTAAATAATTTTATGAGAAAATTAATATCTTAAAATTATAATTCGAATTTTTTATTTACGAAAATTCGGGTTGTTACAGAAAATGCTGAGGTGGAGCTTAACGGAGCCTAAAAACCGTTAAGTGGCCCAAAACGTCGTTTTGGGCCATTAAAAAAATAAATAAAACTCTCCCCTCAAGAATACATATTTTATAACAAAAGTCAACCAATCCTTGAGCCAAATATAAAGCACCATAATTCTGAATTAAAATCTACCTTTGTAGAAAAACTAGCAAAAATGAGTTCCAAGCACAAAAAATATACTAACTTATACTTTTAAATAACTCAATTTCTTTCTTTGCATGTTATATTCGTTTCTTGGAGAAAATAATAATAATAGTAAAAGAAGTTCTATTATTATAAATATTTCAAAAATTAATCTTATCCATAGATAAATGCTAAATATTCTTTTATTAGAGAAGGGCCAACTATTAGCATTGGAGAGGGTAAAACCCGTACTCCCTCTTAAGTGCCCTAGCTCGGTCATGCAACAAGGGTGTGCCCTACAGGGGAGCCGAGCAGAGACGCCATGAGTAGGGCCAGGCGCGCAGTGCATAGTCAACCATGGCACCACGAAAAGGTGCAGGGTCAGAACCGATCTACGAGTTAAGCTCGGTCATAAGGTCTACAAACCAGTAACAATACAGCCGTCCTACGTGGCAGCACGATTGCATTGCTATTAGGCTGACAGCATGGTAGAACGATCTCTTACGCGATAAGAGGTGTATCCTGTGAAATAAGGGAATGATGTGAGCATTCCATATCGGATAAGGAATGTAGAATCCTATTGGGAGTCATATTACTCAACCATATGGGATTCAGTCCTATTAGGAAAAGTTTCCTAACGTGATAAGGAAACTAGGGCAACGAGGACCCTTGATCAACAAGCTAACCAATGCCTATTAATACAAGCGTTATGCCCACGAGAAAAGGTACGCTGTGAAACCAATTCATACGCATCATTCTTTGCTTGCTTAGTAAACCCTTTTACTAACTTAAGCATCGGAGGGCCTTTGCCATTAAAGGCAGAGGTGCTCTAACCGTTCCTTGTCTTGCAGGACAGAGGCATTGTCAACCCTACGAGAAATCTACCCTCTACAGTCTCTCACTCCCTCTAGTGTGTCAGCCAAGCCAAAACCTGGAGTCCGGGAAGAACCAACTGCAGTAGGAACAACCAGTGGGTCTAAACTCTCTCCACCGCCGGTACTCCCTGTGCCCAGTGACTGAGCCAAACCTCTGAAAACCTGAGAAGCCATCATGGTGGGTCTAACCACCTCGGTGTGTGCCTCCTCTCTAACGTCCATCTCCTCACCACTACTACTCGAGGCTCGAGGCTCGAGCCTCCTCAACTGTCACCGTCTCCTCCCCCGGATCCCTCCTGATCACCAGGATAGCCACTAACGTCCGCTCACCCCCTACTGGCACCTCAACAACCAGAGAAGCACTCAAAAGGTCGCGGGGTACCAAGCTCTCCTGCAAACTACTCTCAACACCCCCCCCCCCCCCCGGCGGGTCTCTGCTCAACCATCACATGCACACCCTCAATATCCATCTCCATCTCAGAAAATTGTGCACCCGTGTCCGGCACGTCAAACTCCATGGGCACAGAACTACTCTCGCCACCTTGCATGGCACTGCCACCACCACCCACGGCCTGATCAGGCATGCTACTACTCGCCGAAATTTCACCCGCTGCCGTGGTGTTAAAACTACCACCAGCCGAGCCATGGGCTTCAACCGTCGCCACCATATCGCCGCTGGGTATCGCCGCAGATGACCCCTTACCACTCGACTCAGCCATTTGAGAATCTGCCTCCACCGTACGGGGCGGTCCACCCCCAGTCGGCACCGTGCGGTGTCCATCACCATCAATACTCGCTCCAACCGAGCCGAACAAACTCAGAATTGTGTCACCCATCGAAGCTGCAACACCCATGGCTGACTGGGATGTTTAGCTCTCTCCCCTATGAGCCGACGGTGACTGTTCACCACCGGAATATGAAGATTGGTCCTCACCGTTGCCGGAACGCGCCATGGCTTGAGAAAAAGGCAACAATTTTAATCGGAGTTTTGGAAAAAGAGGAAGGTTTAGAGACAGAGGAGGGAATCGGTTTTCACTTGGGAAAGTAACTGATCATCCAATTTGAATCGAGGAGCAAAGAAGCTTGAGGAATTTTTGGCGGTTACAACTTTGCTTCAGCCGAAAATCGCTCTCGACACCGTGCGGCGTGGTAATCTAAACCGTGCGGTGTGAATTTGTCCACCGTACGGTACCATACCTTTTCCTTTTCCAAAATTACACTTTGGCCCCCCATTTGCTTTTACTTACATAAAGGCCCATCATTTTACCCAAACAACCATGTTTTCGGTATTTATCAAATGAAGATCTCCCACAATGTTTACCAATCACTACAAGAAAAACGGCTTTTTGCGTCATATTTTTTGCGACCGCACTATGTGCGGTCGCAAAAAGTACGTAATTGCGACAGCAACAAGTGCAGTTGCAAAAAAATACTCCCTCCGTCCCAAAATGATAGTCTATTTTGGGATTGCGTGCCATTTTCAACGGCTTATATCTTTTAATGTGAACCTCAAAAAATATGCATTATGGATCTTGTTTGATAGATCTCATTGAGAACTTTTATACGGTGCAAAAAAAATTTAAAAATTATTTTGATTAATATATTATTTTTTAGTTTAAAAATTGCACGTAGTTTCGTAGTGGACTATCAATTTGGGACGGAGGGAGTAAAATAATTGCGTCTGCAAGTTTTTACGGTCGTAAATAAGTAAGCAATTCCGTATGCATGTTTTTGCGGTCACAAGTAATATTCCAATTGCGTCTACAATTTTTTGCGGTCATAATAAATGTTTTACTTCAAAAATATAATTATACAAAACGACGTAGTTTAGTGGAGACCCACTATTTTTTTGGTCCAAAAACACTCTAAAATTTCTTTTCCCGCTGGAAATTCCCTTCTCGCGCTCGAAATTGCCCCCAATACTCCCCCTCTCTCTCTCACGTCATCTTCTAGTGTTACTGATAAGCTCCAATCTTTCATCTTCCAACAATATCAGAGTAAGCCACAATCTCTCTCACTCTTTTTCTCTCTATTTGTCACAATTTATCTCTCACGGTCTCCCTGACTCTCTCTCTCTCTCTTCTCTAGTTATCCACAGTTTTTCTTTGCATTTGTACAGATTCAACAAGGTAGGAATGGAACTCAAAGAAATATAGGGCTTGAACTGGTACTCTCTCTCTCTCTCCCTCCTTACTCTCTATTTTCTGATTTTCTCGTTGGTAATCAGATATGGTTTGGGCAAAGTCACAACTCTTTGTCGATTCTCAATCTGATTATCTCTCTCTCTCTCTCTCTCTCTCTCTCTCTCTGATTCTCTTGTAGCTATTTCCCTCTCTGAAACGAGGCAGATGCCACGATAAGGGAAAAAAAAAAGTCCTCTCTCTTAACCCTAAAAGAGGACAAAATGAATTTGACCGATACCACGTCTAGGTAAAACGTAGCTATTATTTTTAGACATTACTAAATCCACTTGAATAATACTCCACAAGAAGAACTTCAATTGATTCAGGAACCACCTAAGTGATTGGTTAATTAAATAAATTCTTGGAGTAATGTCTAAAAATAATAGCTAGACTGATTTGCTCGGTTAATCTGTGCCTCTCTATCTTCACGGCAAAGTGACAGCTTCAAAATAGCTTGAAAAGGGGGAAACCAAAGAACTGGGTTTTGCTTACTCTGGTGAGTCTTCATTTGGGTCTATGCCCTATTTTATGCTCTTTGCTTAACTACTCGAATGCGGCTTTTAGGGCTTATCTAAAGTATACTTTTCCACCTCTTTTTGCCATTTTTGTTTCCTAAAAAGATGGTAGAAAATGAACGAAATAATGTGCTCTGACCCTTTTGGGGATTTTTGCTTTACTTTTTCAACACTAGTGAGTTTTTTTGGGGGTTTCATTTGTTTGGCTCCTGTTTCTGTGATAAGCTATTATCGGCACATTGATTGAAGCAAAACAAAAAGCAACATGCTAAAAAGTGAAGTTCTTAATATAAAATTAACCACACTTGGGATATGTGATGACCCAATCATTTGTTCTTAGTTTACTTGGTTCTTTCACATGCTCAGCTTGATGTTGAGATTGTGAAGTCTTTACTTGTGATGAGTGATGTTTTATTTGGTTCCAATAGATATTTACATAAGGGCATTTTTGTTTGTTCTTGAATAGAAAATTATTTCTTCCTTCTACTCTTAATTAATTACTTTTGTAGAATCTCTCTTGTATTCTTGTGCTATACTTTATTGCTTTCTTTCCCTCAGAATACTACATCAAGTGGCAAAACATTCTACATTTGGCATAGTACTTTTATATTGTAAGTCCTAAAAGTGGAATATGACCTAGTTTTTGTGGAGCTGTTATTTTCTTGGGAGCACGTTTACTGCTATTTTTATACTGTTTTGTTTTGTAGTGGTGTTAGACTATGGTAAGTCCACAAGCTTCACAAATAAGAACTTGATACAACATTTTCCCCAACTTCATAGGCTATTCGCAAACTCTAGCAACCAGGGTCCTATTTTCAGCACTTTAGACTCTTTACAAAGGTAATTTCAGCCTCTAAAATTTTTTATTTGAGCAAGTGGGATTCTGTAACCAAAATATAGTACCAGTTTTCAACATATAACACCTATTATTTTACACCTAAATACACAGTTTCAGGACTTATACTGTATTTCCTGCAACTATTTTCAGTTTCTGCAACTCTAACTTGCAGCTTTAGTCCCAAAATTCACATATCAAGCGGTTAAACTGTGTTCCATACATAAATAAGACTCGGTGATCATTTCACTCTCAGTATCATCAACAGTGTTAGGGATTTTTTAAGTTCTTTAAGGCCATTAAACCATTCATGTAGTTTAAGTTTGGTATATAGTTTCTTAGTTGGTTTTGCCTTCCTTTAAGGGAACGTGTGTAGCTAGGAGTAGTGTTTGTTGGCTGCAGTTTGTAACTCTTAGGGCTTTATCCTTAGTTTTGTATTCTTGGTTTGAGCTTAATATCAGTTTTTACCAAAATGTGATGAAACTGGACACTGCTGTAATCTTGTTTTGTAAAATGTAGAACCCCTGGTAGGAGATCCAGTTCTCTGGCAATGTGAAGATTCATCTGGATTCCTTCTTGTCAGTCTTCAATATTTCAGGTCTTCCCGAGGAATACTACCCTAACGGTATGGTCATAGGAATAATCTGTTCATAAATTTGGTCTACAAGTGCTTATCTGACATTCCTCAGTTACCAGGTTCAGTTTTGTTGTTAATCTGCTCACAATTAACTTAAAAACAGGTCAATTTTGCCGAAACCACCTCTGCACCCACAGCCAAATCCATTTGGGAATGCATTTGCTGGGCTGGTTCAGGACTTATAAGAGGTGGACTAGGTGCTTACGGAGAGAAAATTTTAGGATCAAGCTCTGATTATGTGCAAAGCAATGTAAGTAGCATGCCAAGGCTATGAATTCTGAACTTGTACTTTGGTCATGCTGTAAAAGAAAGGATGGTGGTGGTTCAATAACTGTATCTAGCCATGTGTTTGTTTCGTTGGTCTTTTCTGCTATTCACTAGAGGGGATATTTCATTCCTTAATTTGGACCTTTCAATATGTATTTTTTGTTTCAAAAGTTGATGGATCCCTACAGGTCTTTTCAGACATGTAATGGTCGGGCTTCAAGGGAAAGCCATGTGGCATGTTATCTAATAAAATGAGGCAGTTACCTCTTCAGCTATCTAATTCCTTATTCCACTATTTGCTCACCCTCTAGTTGGTTAATTATTTCCTGCATAGTAATCTTTCTCTCTTTCTTCTATCCTTCAGGGGACATTGGACAAGGATAACAGAGCCGGGGCCCCCAATCTATGATATAAATGCTCCAGACTTGTATATTCCATTAATGGCATTTGGTACCTATATAGTTCTTGCTGGCATCTCATGACTGGGTCTCCACGGACAGTAAGTTATAGCATCACTGTGAGTTTCATGGGTTTTCGTATACATTATTTGTCTATATTTAGTTGGTCCTTAAGACCAAATTAACATGAATTTTGCCGTGCTCACATCGAAGGAATTCTCTTGCTTGCTTCAAGTTTTTGGCAATTGGAAAAAGAAGTGTTGTATGTGTCATTTCTGATCGTGGCATTTCAAACTCTGGGCATATTGTCAAGGCTACTCCTTTCTGTGCTTCAAGTGTGATAATGGGAACCTCCCTCGTGGAGGTAATGCAGCTCTTGGAGCTGATGAATATCAAGTAATGCATGTTCTTTTTATATTTTGGCATATAAGATGAGTTATTCATAATTGAAGTACTTGTTCTTTACATTTACAGCTCGTGGAGGTAATGCAGCTCTTGGATCTTGTTATTTGTTTCTGTTTTGTTTGAACGAAGTTGTTAGGTCATCTATTTACATTGCGTTAAATTTGAAGCAGAATATATTTTATATTTTCAATTTAATTTGCTTTTGTTCAGTTGCTTGAAACCCTAAGCCCACCAGCGCGCAACTTCTTGTTGTATGAGACATATTTGTGCAGAATCTTTAGAAACCCAAAATATAAGTTTAAATAATTACGTGTCCCTCGGATGCCAGATTTGCCCTGTAGATTTGTAACTATTGCATCTAGTACCTCTAGAGTTGTTTCATTAACCTTACCATCTACCAATGAAAGCACATACCTGTTATTCAATCTGGCTGTAATCACTATTTGTGCAATCAGAATTCCGCATTTTTAAACAATAATATGCAGGTAGTGTCTTGGCTGTATTTCTATCCCACGTTTTTAGTTTTTTGTGTAGCACATATCTATTATCATGTCGAATCTGCATCCTACATGTATCCATGCTTCATGTCAGCATATCCATATTATGTCTAGTCATCTAGTGTACCTATGATAAAGTGAACACCTCCCCCTATCTCCTCTCTTCATCTCTCTACTTTTGATTACAGTAGGAAAATCATTTAGGAGATTGTGGACTATTTCTTTTAATGTTTATATTTTACTTTCTGCTGCATAATAGTTGTGGTTGCTGATCCTACTTGGACTCAAATTGCTGCATGTGATTAACTTGTTATTATCTGGGATTAACTTATTATCTTTTTCCTTAATTTCAATTCGGTCCTTAGTGAGGACATGAACACACGTCACGTGGATTTCTATAAAATGAAGGACAAGGACATGTTCACACATTTTGAAACTTTACCTTATGATTGTAGGTAATTAGAGAGAAAGTGTGTTTGGCAAGTTTTGATATTCCGAAACAAGACGTGGCAGAGGACGGTGTTATTAGTAAGGACCCATTGCTAAAAATAGATGGAGTTCCATTGGGTCTAAACTTTTGGAAAGTTTTGATTGACAAAGCTATAAAGCCAAATGCCATTTTGGAAAGAACTCATCAAGGTGTGACAAAGGTTGGAGATGTTGTTGGTGTTTATGTTACTTGGCGTTCTAGCGATGTATGATACGGTTTTATTCTCTCTTGTAGTTGTCTATTTTTTTAATGTGCGGTTGTGTATTAATCAATTTTTTTGTTATTTATTCATTCAGGTGTTTTTGAAAGAGTAGATTATGGTGCGTTCACAAGCTGCTAAAAGGGCATCCTCCATTTTGTGTTATGTCTCGTTTCCCTTTATCCTCTGTTTTTGCATTCAACACATTGTCTAAATTAGGTTCTACTTTCTTTTGAAAGTAAATGCCATTATGTTTTGGAAGTAGTGAGATGTTTTGGATTGAAATGACTTAAGACATTATATTTTGGATGTAAATGGTTGGATATGATTATTTTGGATAATGATGAATGGTTGTAGTTTTGGAAGTCAACTCGTATGAATGAAAGAATGCCATGTTTTTGAGAATGTGTGTATGCCAATTGGATATCATTGAATACATATGTGGCTTCGTTGGCTCCAGGAAGAAGTCCATCAACTATTACAATCTCTTAGAGACTATCCCTTTTGCGACAACATTTTTGCGGACTCTTTGTAGCCACTGCCATGTAGCAGTCGTAAATATAGCGTACTAACAACTGCATTGTGCTGTCGCAAAACATAGAATATTAGTGACCGCACTTTGTATAGTCGCAAAAATATAGAATATTAGCGACCGCACTTCGTACAGTCACAAATATAGAATATTAGCGACCGCAAAAATACGGACTCTAAAAGATATATTTGCAGTCGCTAATACGTTGCGACTGCAGAATGCGGACGCAAATACTTTTTGAGACCCAACCAATCGCGTCCCTATTTTTGTGGTCGCAAATAGATCTTGCGACTGCATAATGAGCAATTGCGATTGCATCTCGCGGACGCAAAAAGCTCTTTTTCTTCTAGTGAATTTTTTAAATCCTCCACGGTATTCACAACCAAACTATTTTTTAACGGTTTTCGAACCTCCCGAAATTATTTTTAACAGTTTTCGAACCTCCCAAATTATTTTTAACGGTTTTCGAACCTGCAGAATTATTTTTAACGGTTTTTGAACCTCCAGAATTATTTTAACGGTTTTCGAACCCCCCGAAATTATTTTTAACGGTTGTCGAACCTCCGAAATTATTTTTAACGGTTGTCGAACCTCCGAAATTATTTTTAACGGTTTTCAAACCTCCCGAAATTATCTTAAGAGTTTTCGAAGCTCCAGAATTATTTTAACGGTTTTCGAACCTCCCGAAATTATTTTTAACGGTTTTCAAACCTCCCGAATTATTTTTAACGGTTTTCCAATCTCCAGAATTATTTTTAACGGTTTTCAAACCTTCCGAAATTATTTTTTAACGATTTCCAAACCCCCAAAATATTTTCCCTCACTTTGCAAACATCGTTCGTTTTTCCCTCGTTGAAAAATGAGGTGTCAATTTTCACAACAGCCCCGCCGAACTACGATTGGTCTGATCCTCACAAACGAGGTACGTAGGAAGTCCTGAGCTCGACCAAGTTTCATATCTTATTGGGATGTCCGAATCTTCAATAACGACTTACGCCAACATAATGGTGACTAAGCCGCGTTGAAGAGGGGCAACTGTAGACACCCCAATTTTGATGACCTGCGCATCCCCGATGATGAAAGAGCACGGAATATACCTTGGAGCGGTCCCTTGGGTCAAACAAACCAAAAGAGCCAAAAAACCCAAAATCACCTGAACCGTATAGCTTCCTTCTTAGAACCGTACGGCCTAAAATTCTATTGACACCGTACGGCTCCCTTAGTCACACCGTGCGGCACCACCTTGCACACTGCACGGTGTCCTTGTCCCATCTCCCTGATTCCCGGGTTGCCCAACAGCTCAGTTCGTTCACATGACACGGCGAAGCCTACAACGTAGCTCATCATTTTGCGTACGAATCTCATCCATGGTGAGAGAGTACGGCACCCGTGGCCAATTTATACCCACCTTCGTCGAACAAAAAGGACATAGATCTACGTACGAACTGACCGAAAATTTGTCTCTCATTAAACCCATCAACTCTCAAAGATTGTCGTTCCAAATAACCATATTTGATTGTCGTTCCGAGCATTTGATCCAGAGAAGTATCCCGAAGGTATAAATCGATGTTCTTTGTTCGAATTTCTTGAATTCGGCAATGTGAAGGGAGAATTCCATACTTGGATGAGTCTTCAATACTCTCACCAAGTTTGGAAGTCTACTGTGTTTCAACAAAAAAAATGGTAATTTCCTTATTATCGTAAAATCTCTGAAAATTATTCATGTGATTAATCCATAATCATCCGTTTTAATTTCATTGGAGATACATTGTTTTTTTTATCAAAATCCTCTTCCAAATTCTTTGAAAGTATTGAAAATCATAGTTTTCATGCCAAAAACAGAGTCTAAGTCCCTTTTTGATGAAAATCAAAAATTTTGAAAATGCAACGGACAGTGACACCATACTGTATCAAGGTTGCACCGCGCGGTGTAGGTTTCTACGCCGTACGACGTCAGTGGAAATGTATTTTCAGTGCTCTGTTTTCTGAAACCTGATGCTCTGTTTTCTTAAATAACCAGTAAGGTTTAATTACAGTTAGCCCCTTCTGCTTCTTATTCTTACTTTTGTGTCCCTCCTTTTTGTTATGTCAATTTATTTTGATGTTTATTTGCATATTACGTGATTAATTGTTGTCGTTTATTTCTTTAAAGTATTATTTTCTTTATAAATTGTTTACGTGAATAAAGTTTTCAATAAAATATTTTCAGAAAAGTTCCACAAATATTTAGTAAAGACCGGAAAATTCCGGGCACGCGGGGTGCATTTTTGAAAGAAAACCTTCCCCGCGGGTAACCTGGCTCCCAAATCCAAGTCTCTATTTTTCGCAGACCAAACCCTTTTTTAGCGGTACAAGAGTCACATTATTTTCTAAACGGTTCATCGGGTACCTAACATTTTCCAGAAATTAAACCCCAGGTGGTGACTCTAAATTTCCTTTTTCCCTTACTTCTCCTCATTTTCAAAACCAAAAGCGTGGGCCGGTTTCCCGACGTCCACAACGGTCAAAATCCCAGGCGCGATAGCTGGTGACTTCGCTGGGGACTTTGATAATTCCAGCTCTAAGACTTTCTTAAAACGTGAGCGAACAAAAAATTGTGACCATTCTAACCTTTTCATACATATATCTGCATATTGTTTGTCATCTACTTTTGCAGGGCATTTGCGCCCCAATGGGCCACAGAACCCTAATGGGTATTGCGCGCTTTTGCCTAGATAAATACCCCAATGGGTTTGCATTTGATGTGGCATGACATCCTTCTGTCCACACACTGAGCACGCATGTTGCACTTACAAACCCCCTTATCTTAATCTCCATTCTTTTTTACAATTTTAAACTCGTGTCAGTCCTAGTCGGAGAAGCGTAAGTAAGTGTGCGCTAGCAAGCCACTTGGCTTGTTCGCACGTCAGCCGAGTCTTTTCCACTCGACCCACGTACCAAAGATGGCACTCGAGCGGCTGCCTTTACGGCCGGCCGTGGTGAGCCGGAGGTATATCAGGTTGGGAGCCTATTGAAACCGCCGACGGATGAAACACTCCGGCCGGTATAGGATTGCATCAGCCAAACCCCCATGATTCATGTAGTAGCCGTTATCGGCCATATCTGCTTACTTTCTGTATTTAGGAACACAAACAGGAAGGATGTTAACATTTACTGCTTTACATATATTGTTCATGCATCTAGATAGGCATTCCGGCAAGAGTCTTAGCCACTCAAGCCGCTTGTCCCCATGTGTGCGCCCTACCTAGAGTCGAGACTTTGTCAGGGTCGTCTCATAGGAAACACGTCCCCAAAGTCTCATACATCTCATTCCGGGAGTAGCATGGATGCTGCTCCCCGCCCTCAGATCACATTGTTTGCCTATCCCCACAATTGATCATGGTTGTGGAGACCCCCGTCATCTGAGGGCCTATATCATACATTGTTGCATTTTTCAGACCGTGTTTGTAGTCTAAGGGCATTCCCTTGTCCGGGCTCTGCCCCGTTGTAGTGTCGGACCCTCAGCTTAGGTCTGTGTCATCATATAAAGTCTAGGGGCATTCCCCTGTCCGGGCTCTGCCCCGTTGTAGATTCGGACCCTCCTCAGTCTTAGTCCATGTCATCATATTTAGTCTACGACATTCCTCTATCTGGGCTCTGCCCCGTTGTTGTGACGGACCCTCAGTCTTAGTCCATGTCATCATATTTAGTCTACGGCATTCCTCTGTCTGGGCTCTGCCCCGTTGTTGTGTCGGCCCTCAGTTTGGGTCCACGTCATCATATTTAATGTAGGGGCTGTAACGCCCCAAATTTCATAAACATAAATAAGTACATAATCCACGTGGAGGTCAACACCTTCCACGGTCAAAGTCAAATTACATGTTCAAAGTCAATGAAAGTCAAAGTTTAGTGTATCCGGATCAATTACATAAACCAAATAGTCTTCACAAGTTTTAGCCAAAAGTACATGAATTACAAGTTAAACGTTCATCTTTTAAAAAATATGATACTAGTCCAAGATGATCATGTAACTTGTTCTATGAGCTTTCAAAAGAGTAGTCATGCATGCACGTCACACACCAAGTCATGTTCCTCCTTGCTGGGTACCTGAATATTATAAGGGTGAGCTCACTAGCCCAGTAGGAAAACATCTATCTATTCTAAAATGTAAATGAGATGCTCATGAAGTACAACAAATGAAGGAAATTCAATAAAAGTAACCAAATAAGTCACGGAAGTCGAACATAGAAGAATAGCTCAAGATTAGTCACATTTGTTCAACAATCCCTCCGTTGTGTCCAAAACTTACCAAGTGTACCACTCATGCTCTCTATACACCCTCATCACGCGTCTTATACAATTATTCCATTCAATATAATCCGGGCATACCATAAAGGCCCCGTGTCAATCTTTTCATCATTTAATATCATTTCATGCTCAATCGATTCATTTAAGTGTCCATGCAATAGCTCAACTCAAATCAACGCTAAAAAATCCTAGTTCGCTCGATAACCGTCAACTCGCGTCATTAAGTGTCAAACCCATCACTTGAACCCCAAGGGAACTTAAGAACTTAACAAATATCTTTCATGATGTTCATGGTAGGTATCTCAAATTGTTTCAAGTCAATAAGAATAGGTATAGCACATACGTTACCCAATCGAAGGCCAAAAGGGTCAAAATAGGCCAAAATTGACAAAAGGGCAGTTGGATCGATCCATAGGCAGAAGTGGATCGA
Source organism: Gaultheria prostrata (assembly GCA_036023075.1). NCBI lineage: Eukaryota > Viridiplantae > Streptophyta > Magnoliopsida > Ericales > Ericaceae > Gaultheria > Gaultheria prostrata. The sequence goes on along the minus strand of JAXBDA010004134.1, from coordinate 17,551 downwards.
TCCAATGTGCTATGTTCCCAAAAAAAAAATGCAAAGTGGATCGATCCATAGGCAGAGTTGGATCGATCCAACTAGGTTACGAGCCAAATTGAGCACAACTTAAGGGGATTTTGATGGGTTTTGATTCAAGGGTTTTGTGTGAGCTTTGGAAGGTGAGTTAGGCCATCAACTTGGGATCCAACAACAACAACAACAAGTGAATACAATGTAGGATTTATAGGTTAGGTTCATATGGCATTTTTCCCATTTCCAAAGTGATTAAAACACAATTTTCAATGGTTCTTTCAAAGCTTCAACAATCAAAGGCAATGGAGCATGGTATGATTCAATTAGCAACTAAAGAGCTTAGAATTTATGCAAGGGAGTAATGAGGTAGGTAGAATTCAACATAAACTTGCTAGAACAAGGTCTCACAATCAAATTTAGCAAGACTAGGAAGATTTGAACACCAAAAGGGATATACCCACAAACAATCAACATATTGCATTGAGAAATGATAGAGATTCCCATACCTCTTGGGATTTAGACAAGAAAACACCTCCAAAAGTGAAACCGTCCACAAATTGCCCTTTTTCAAAATCAAAAAGCGGCACCGTCCACAAAGAAACGACCTGCTGGGGATCATTATTTTTTAAATTAATCTTTATTTTTGACATTTTACACTTGTAAAACGACCCTTGAAAGCTTGACATAATGTACATGCTTCACGTTATCAAAGAAAGGAATGCATCCTGGGTGAGAGCCCGACTAATCCGGACTGGAGCTTTCCCGGTTGTTTGCTTGAGTAAAATTTCAAGATATTGGTTAATTTAAAAAGCGAGCCAAACTTGAAAAATATTTGTGGGATTTTTGAAAAAAAATTATTGTTAAACTTTTGCATTTCACGTGCATGGTTACTAGCCCCGCCGCTGCGTCTTGGTTACCCTACCCAGCTTGCTAGTGTTAGGACATCCCAAGATTCTCGGCAACCTTTGACGATGATGAGTCAACCTGCCGTTACTATCCTTGCCACGTCAGTACTCTTGGCGGGGGGAGGCAAATATTGGCTCTAGTCTAGGGAACCCACTAAACCAAAACCGGCCTTTGCATATAGAAAACCCTAGAACCTTCCAACCTACGACAAGGCCCACATGGTAGGATTATGTGATATATCCATGCAACTTGTCTACCGCTTTCCTATATCCTGCTAGCTTGCTACCTATTTCCCATTTTTGCATATACCATGCTATTTGTTTACCGCTTTTCTATATCCTACTATCATTCTAGATGCATACACTTTAGCATTAATATTTTGGTCAATCGGACCTTAAATTGTCACATTTACCGCGGTCTTAAGAGGTTGCCCTGCCCGATGAAGAGTCGTGTGTTTCAATGCACGTTGTTTAAATCGTATACTCCTTAGGAAAATGAGACTAAGGATAATCAAGATGGTCTAAAATTTTCAATAAACTCTCACCAGTGACGTTAACTGCGCTTAAGAATAATCAACCCCATTTATGAGGATGTTTATTCTAGCCTTATTTTCCAAATTCAAAGGATACACTGTCAAAAGAAATACTGAGGATCGGGGCAGCTTTTTAAAGACTGTTTTCCTTTAATCAAACACCTTCAATGTCAGTCGTGCTTGAACGGCTTCCTGTGATTCGATCTAGTCTTAAGCATTTTTATCCATATTTCAACAGCCTTATTGCTCTGTCTTGTATGGTCACGAAAATTGATTGGCTCTGGTTCCAACGCAAGGGAACTTAACCTACTGAGTAGTGACCTACCCATGGCTGTTGAAAACACCTTCTGAGACTTAGGGTGACATACATGACGATACAAATACAACATTCTCCTTTTCAAAATAAAACAAGCAGGAACACTTGTGAGTTCAATTTTGCTTTACTATCAATTCCTAGGCATTCAAGCCAAACAAGAAAACCTTACCACTTGAAGTCGAGGATTAACCCGACCCAAACCTCAGATCATCCCGCCAATCAACATACATGGATGTTCAGGCTGAAATCAAGGAACGTAAGAAAGCTGTGGACAACCTAGGCAAGACCAAATCACTCAGCTCACAGTCATAGTGCAAGACGTTTGTTACCATCTCCCATCAATCCAAGAGAACCCCAAGCGACCCAGAAAGAGGCCGGAAATGGCTCCAACTTTGGCTAGAATTTCTGAATTAGATGAATCTGTCTTGAAAGAATTCAAACCCTTGGGCTGTGAAAATTTCATTGGCATCGGAGATCTGAAAATGCACCAGCAGGACATCAAAAAGGACAATCTCACAAATACCACCCCCAGCTTCACAAACACCAATTCCAAGATCACAACCCGAACCAACTGCCCTAAAAGAAACTTTCACCAATTCCCTACCTCCCTTGTTCCTGTTTGCAAAAGCCTTTTTGAAAGTAACTGTCTCAAACCTCTCGAACCACCCAAAGAGCTTCCCGCAAACCATAATCCAAACACCTTTTGTATCTACCACCAGATGCCCGACCATCACACCAATAACTGCGTTCGCCTCAAAAACAAAATCCAGGACCTCCTTGATAATGAAACCATCTCAATTCCACTCCAAGAGTCCAACACTGTCCCTAACCCTGACCTAATCAAACCAACCAAGACCACAACTCAAATCAACTGGCCCAAAGACCAACCAAGAATGTTTTCCAAATTCACCGCCCCCTATCCTCGGTCTATGAGGAACTCCTCAAAAGCGGTCTCCTTAAACCACTCCAACCAAAACCTCTACCACAAAATCTTCCATCCAACCACAACAAAGATGACTTCTGCACCTTCCATCAAGGGTCTGGCCATGCTACCAATGATTGCCACCCCCTCCGTCATGAAATTCAAGATCTCATTGACAATGGATCCATCCATGTTCCCTTGGCAGAGCTGAAATCTTGCGTAGCCAATGAATCATCAGTGACCATGCAATAGCTCAATCTTCCACGAGTCTTGGAAGCATGCAAGTTAGGCTAAATCTTTGAGTCAAGTCAAGTCTTAGTTCGGTCAGGTTGTACTTCGAGTCTTTCATGCTTTTTCTTTCAAGTTTGTATCTGTCTTCAAATTCGAATCTGTAATGTCCTATTATTGTCACACAAAAAAAAAAACCAAAAATGGCATCAGCTTTGTAGTTCCGAACTACGCACGATCTGATTCCTTGAAAAAGGATACGTAGGCAACCCTTAGTGGTTCGATAGCAACTTTTGGAAAATCAATGTCACACCTTTGTGTTGAAATTGTCCTAATAAACTTGAGCTTTTGCAATAATCCCTCAAACTTGGAATTGTTTTCCACCATCATTTGAGAATCACTTCAAAACACGAGATTGAATCCTTGCACTGCGAAAGAAGAAGGAATTCCGGACACCATTCCCTAGTGCCATCGATAAGCAATGCTTTGACACAGAAAAAGCTTGCTAGGTCGAAAACCCGTGAGGGCGGCTTAGGCAAAAGTTAAGGCAAAAAGCTCGCTAGATCAAAACTTCAAAGCATGGTCTAGGCAAAAGTTAGAGCATTACAGATTCTCTCTATCAAGTTGCGCAATTCAAAATGAAGAAAGACATTCTTTGCTTTTATTTCGCAGATAAATATACCCCCTTGATAGCCCTTTTGAGCCTGAATCATTTCCTTTGAAAAAGAACCCAGCTAGGCAGCTATCCCCCACACTGGGGTGAAATAAGAAATATGAAAGTGCAAAACACATAATTGCCAGCAGAATGAAAGTGCCAAAAAGATGTAGGCGCGTGAAAATTCAAAGCGTCACGAAAACAAAAATGTCAAACTCATAGACACAACAAGATGAAAAGCATCGAAGAAATGGAACAAAAAAACCAAATGAAAAGAAAGCACACATCAAGAGCAGAGGGGCACCCAAAAGATTCTGAGCTAGCTGCTAGCTCTAATAACCCCAGAGAAAAATGAAATTCTAGAGCCTTTTATCCTTTCTTTGTCAAGCCCAAAACCTTGGCCCCATTACAACCTCAATAACAAACCTTTCAGATTGGAAAGCGCAAAATCTCATGTTTTGACAAAATAATCAATTTGAATGATAATCATTCGATGGAGTGAAACAATTTTGAAATTCCAAAGGGAAAGTCATCAAAAACTCAATTTTGTCATGACAATTTCAGCATCAATCGTGAGGCATGTTTGCCATCCTTCAGAACTCTGAGTCAGTATAGTCTTTTCTATCTTCTAATAGTTAATCTTCGCCCCAGTCAAGAGCATCCTTAAAGGGAGTTACTCAGTTGATGAAAAGACCTTTTCAATCCTTTGTTGTCAGTCATGTCAAAGTCCACTCTGTTCTCCAAAAGGCCGATCAAATCCCTCGGTCTTGTTAGTCATGTTAAAATCCTTTAAGTCAGCTTGGTTTTGTCAAAAATACACTTCGTGGTCTTTGTCTTGCCAAGGGGCATCATTGTAAAGTCGCTCCTCCAAAAAGGGTCTTCTTTATCTGGGCCTTGTCCAAATTCACACAAGGTCTCTATCCAGTTAAAGTCTTCATGGTCTAGTTGGTCTTAAACTCGTGGAAGACGATTTCAATGCATGGAAGAATCTACGTTGGTCAATGGATAGCCAAAATCACCAACAGATTCAGAACTGAGGGGCACATTTGTCCATATCTAGGGGATGTTGGCCCACCACCATTCACTGGGGCAAGCATGTGCCCAAATCCAAGAACGGGGGCACGTCGGCCCACAACCATTCACCGGGGCAAGCATACGCCGGGATCCAAGAAGGCTCAAAGCCGCAATCTTCAACCTCAACAAAAACAAACCTAATGGTCAAACCTTAACCTAAAAGCTCAAGCTTCAAGAACCAACCCGAGATCCAAACCGTGGCCAAAAGGAAAGACAGTAAAGCAAAAGAGACACCCCGTTGCACTACCTACTTTTCAAAAAAAAGGATTGTTGTCATTATGTCGTCAAGTGTCAAACCCTGAGTCTCACTCAACCGTCCTTCGGGATAATTTTCAAATCAATTGGCCATAAGTGATCCCTTTTTTTCTCAAATCAATTGTCCTTCGGGACATGTTAAGTGTCCTCAGTAACGATTATTTTCAATCAAACGTCATCAGTGGTGGTTTTTCAATCAAGCGTCCTCAGTGACAATCATTTTTCAACCAAATGTCCTCAGTGGCGGTTTTTCAAACAAGTGTCCCTAATGACGATTTTTCGATCATGCGGCGGTTTTTCAATCAAGCGTCCTCAGTGACGATCATTTTTCAACCAAATGTCCTCAGTGGCGGTTTTTCAAACAAGTGTCCCCAATGACAATTTTTCGATCATACGGCGGTTTTTCAATCAAGCATCCTCAGTGGCTGGTTTTCCAATCAATCGTCCTTTGAGACAAGTTTTTAATCAAACATCCTTCAGAACGTATTTTCAATCAACAGTTTTCCAATCAATAGTCCTTTGAGACAAGTTTTTAATCAAACATCCTTCAGAACATGTTTTCAGTCAACAGTTTTCCAATCAATCGTCCATCAAAACAATTTTGCTTTTAGACAATTATCCTTCGGGATAGCTTTTCAATCAATCGTCCTCCAGGATAATTTTTCAATCAACTTCAAGCTCAATTTCAAAGTCAAGGCCAGAAATGGTCACTTCAAATTCAACTTCAAGACCAGAAATAGTCGCTTTAAATTCAACTTCAAATTCAATTTCAAAGACCAGAAATGGTCGCCTTCAAATTCAAGACCAGAAATGGTCACTTCAAATTCAATTTCAAAGACCAAAAATGGTCGCCTTCAAACTTTAAGACCAGAAATGAACGCTTCAAATTCAATCAAATTCAATTTCAAAGGCCAGAAAATGGTCACTTCAAATTCAAATCAATTTTAGGACCAGAAATGGTCGACTCTTTTCAATCAAACTGTCCTGAGGCGAGATTTTTTTTAATCAAATCACATAGCGGGACAATCTTTTCAATCAAGTTGTCCTTCGGAACCACTTTTCTAACATGAATTCACTTGCTGTTTTGAATCAGTTTCGCATTCTGCCAAGGTCCAGGGAAACCCAGGGCACTGTCACTCTCAGAACAAATCACAATCACATTTTTATAAAATTCCTATACGACATCAAAACATAAGGGGAATTTTTGTTTTAAACCATCTATTGAAAAATGAGGAGCAAATTTTCATGTAAGTCCTCTACGGCATTTGAAAAATATTTTTGAGATAATTTCAAAATTTTCATGTAAGCCCTTTATGGCATTCCAAAAATTTTAAGATAAATTTCGAATATTTTCATGTAAGCCCTTGTACGACATTTAAAAAAAATTCATGTAAGCCCTTATACGGCATTTAATATTTTCATGTAAGCCCTTGTACGGCATTTAAAAAAGTTTCATGTAAGCCCTTGTACGGCATTTAATATTTTCATGTAAGCCCTTGTAGGGCATTTAAAAAAGTTTCATGTAAGCCCTTGTACGGCATTTAACATTTTCATGTAAGCCCTTGTACGGCATTTAATATTTTCGCATAAGCCCTTGTACGGCATTTAATATTTTCATGTAAGCCCTTATACGGCATTTAAAAAAGTTTCATGTAAGCCCTTGTACAACATTTAATATTTTTGCGTAAGCCCTTGTACGGCATTTAAAAAAGTTTCATGTAAGCCCTTGTACAACATTTAATATTTTTGCGTAAGCCCTTGTACGGCATTTAATATTTTCGCGTAAGCCCTTGTACGACATTTAATATTTTCATGTAAGCCCTTGTACGGCATTTAATATTTCCGCGTAAGCCCTTGTACGACATTTAAATATTTTCATGTAAGCCCTTGTACGGCATTTAATATTTTCATTCTTCAAGGGATAAGGCCACGTACCTTTAAAGAATTGGCTACTCGCGCACATGACATGGAGATCAGCATAGCAAATCACTGTGGCGGAAATCATCCAACAATCGAGCATAATAAGTACAAGAATGGGATAAAAAGCGATAAGTTATTCGGTGCCTCTACTGAAGAGTCAATGGCAGTCAGCATGGTCCCAGTCAAGATACCGAGAAAAGAGAAAAAAAGAAGGAAGAACACCCTAGGGATAAATGCCCAACTTTGAAGGAGCTACAAGAAAAGGGGTATCCTTTTCCTAATTCTGACGTGCCGAGTACTGTTGAAAGATCTGCTCGAAAGGAATGTCATTCAATTAACAGAATTCAAACGCCCCAATGAAAGAGGGCTTTTTCTTGGTTTAGCCTAAACCAAGTGGTGACTCTAAACATTCAAGGTGTGCTGCAACGGGCACCAAAACGCTTACAGGTCATCCTATGTAGTGACAGCGAACCCTTCCTCGCGGATCGTGGAGCGTGGTCTACACTAACCTAGAAAACAAGGAAGTAACCTCCAAGCCATGAAAGTCTACCTTCTCTCATCTTAAAGATACACAAGCGAAGTCCAAAATAGAACACAAGAAAGGAAAGGTGGGTGAAGCCATGGTTGATTCAACAAAAGAAGATGAAGAGGCTCAAAGCTTAATTCCGTCTCGCATAAAACACATAGCATTAATGGAAGTTAGTCACACTGGGCCACTCAAAGTCAAAAGGCTTACCATCGTCTTGACTAAACCAAATGAATCTCAAGTGGAAGATGTGAAGGAGCAATTTGTCTCTATCATTCCTTGAACACAGTCAAAGCTCAAGCACTCCTTGATATGAGCCTAAACTTTCTGCAAAAAAAAAAAGTCAAAACAAATACCAAAAAAAAAAAAACTCCTTGTCGTATGAGTTGAAACTGCATGATGCTCCTGGTCCACATGAGCTAAAATTGTGTACAGCTCAAAAAAAATTCAATTGTGAACTACGTTTTTACTTGATCCTTCCAAAAGGTACATAGGCAACTTGGGATTCATCTCAATCTCAGTCAACCAATTCAAAAGAAAAAGTACTTTGAAATTCATCATGGTATAGTTCCTTTTGGCGGCATACACAAGTCACGGAGGCCATCATCAAAACTCTTCAAATGAGTGGCAACATGCATGGAGGCTTATTCAACGTCATTAAATCTCTTCAAATGAAGAGTAATGGTGTGCAACAAATCACAGAGGTTCTTCTGCAACATCAAATCTCTTCAAATGAAGATGAGTGGCAGCAAGCACGGAAGCTCTTCCACGTTAGCGGATCTCCTCGAGTGACGATGAGCAGCAGCATGGGCAAAATCGTAGAAGCTCTTTCATAGTCTTCAATCCATTGAAGTGATAGGGAGCGGTGTCGAGGCAACTTGACGGCATGCCCAAAAGCGCATAGGTCCTCTCACCGTTATGAAGTCTTTACCAATGGAGAAAAGCGGAGCGGAGCAATGTGAAGATCGTGTGCGCTGATGCAGAAACCCTCCCACCGTTTGTCGACGGCAACATAGGGATGACGTGCACAAAAGCGCAAAGGTCTTCCAACTGTCTGAAGTCTCTCCCAAAAGAGCGGCATCGACGGCAACATAGGGACGACATACACAAAAGCAGAGGTCATCTCACCATTTGAAGTCTCTCCCCATAAATGAGCGGTGTCGCGGCAACGTAGGGACGTCATGCGCAAAGCGCATAAGTCCTCAACCGTTTGACGTTTCTCCCAAAAGAGCGGCGTTGACGGCAACATAGGGACGACATGTGCAAAAGTGCAGAGGTCCTCTCTTAAGCGAGCAAGCGACTTTGAGGCAACGTAAGGATGGTATGCATAAAAAGCAGAAGCCCTCCTACCGTTTGAAGTCTCTCTCCAGAAATTTAGCTGTGTCGAACCAACGAAGGGACGGCATGCGCGAAGGTAGAGGCTCTCCCACCATTTGAAGTCTTCCCCCAAATGCAAGTGGCATCAAGGCAACATAGAGACGGCATGCACAAAAGGCAGAGGCTCTTCCACCGTTTGAAGTCTCTCCCCAAAAAGCAAGGGTGAAGCAATGTAGGGATGGCATGCACAAAACGCAAAGGCTCTCCCACCGTTTGAAGTCTCTCCCCAAAAAGTGAGCAGCGGCGAAGCAATGTAGGGACGGCAAGCACAAAATGCAGAGGCTCTCCCACCGTTTGAAGTCTCTCCCCAAAAAGTGAGCGACGGCGAAGCTACGTAGGGACGTCATGCACAAAACGTAGAGGCTCTCCCACCGTTTGAAGTTTCTTCCTAAAAGGCGAGCGGCGGCGAAGCTAAACACAGCGACCCTCCCACTGTTTGAAGTCCTTCCCATGAGCAAGTGGTGTCACGGGCTACATAGGGACGGCATGTGCAAGCACAACAGCCTCACACCGTTTGAAGTCTCTCCCAAAGTGAGTGGTGTTGCATAAGTGGCGTCGAAGCTATGTAGGTACGGCATGTGCAAAACACAGCGGCCCTCCCACTGTTTGAAGTCTTTCCAATGAGTAAGTGGCGTCGTGGGCTACGTAGGGAGCATGTGCAAGCACGGCGGCCCACCGTTTGAAGTCTTTTCCATAAGTGGGTGGCGTCAAGGCATTTCTCAAAAAAGAAAGTTGTGTCGAGGTAGCGTAGGGATGGCATGTGCAAGCACAGCAGCCCTCCCACTGTTTAAAGTCTTTTCCATAAGCAAGTGGCGTCATAATGTCGAAGCAACGTATGGACGGCATGCGCAAAATGCAGAGCCCTCCCACCGTTTGATCATGATTTGACAAGTCCCTGAAAAGAAAACAAAATACAAGGTATATTGAATGGCTCAAATGAGGATAGTTACCTTAGCGATGAAGGGGAGAGTCCGAAGAAGAGCTAACAAAGAGGGGCCAAAAACTCCATCAGTTTGCTAACTACTAAAAAAGAAAAGAGAAATAAATACAGGGTTAGTTTTCTCAGCAAAGAAAAAAAGAACCGTCAAATGAAAACAAATGCAACAAGACACGTTTGTTGCATTTCTGTGTTCGAGTAAAGAGAGTGGACCAGGAAGTCTCTTTCAATGTCATGCGAGGACTCAGTGAAATAAACAAATAAACCCCTCCATTGTCTTTCGTTCTGATATTCACATGGGGGCAAACAACCCTTTTTATTGCTGAGAACAAGTAACCAGATGGAATGAGGGCATCAACAAAAGAAAAGATGTCACCAATTTAGGTGGAAACTAACATGTTATTGCCGCATCAAACCGTGGATATGTAAGCATCATTTGGCTTGGTGTCATTCCGTATTCCAATTTCTACCCAAAAAAAAAAGGACAGGTCCAACAAATTTGGGGACATTCGTTTTGGATGCAAAACTATGCTTGGAGGGATGCCATATAAAAGATGCTAGAACACGTCACTTGTTACAGCAAAAAAAAGTCATGCTACATGTGGGTAAAAAAAAAAAAAGGACAAGTCAGTTTTTAATTTTTCACAAAGCCATGCGGCCATAGTATGGGCAGTTGGGCACCTATTATAAGACAAGAGGAAGGTGTTACTTACAAAAGCTCTAATGGAAACCCACGTGCTTGACTTTTCCTTGGCCTTCGTCACTAGTGCTTCAAACAGTGCAAGTGACGACTGCATCGAAACAATGTTATTATTGAGACGATGCAAATTGTGAAGTTCTGGGCACTGGAAGGTACAATATATTGCAACAAAAATGCCCAGTTCCTAAGGGAATTATTCAGCTTTCTAAAACTAAAGGACAGAAATAAGGAAAGCCAATTCTCAATTGATATTATTCTGTGATCATGTATCAATCTTTCCTTTCATGGGTGAATTTAGTTTCCAAACTAAAGTAACAAAAGAAAAAAATAAAGGTGGGAAAGAATCTCTTGCTGAAAGGAAAGGGTCGAAATTTGTGTTAGTGATTTGTTAGTAATTTCATGGAATCAACGGGTATTTGTAATCTTAACGTGGAGAGATAAATAAATATTTAATGATGTGGAGCTCGATATTAATTAAGATAATGACGGGAGTGCAATTATAATTCTTTAGTGGTGTGAATTATAATTTTTGAAATAAGAAATAGAATCCTCGTAGGATTAGGGTTTCTTATTTACACAAGGAGCCCAGATTTATTTCTCTTGAGGTCCCTGCCCTAGCCCTATAAATATACTGTTTTGTTCTTTAGGTTTCACACGCTTTTGTGAGATACAATAGAGAGCCGTGAAAAGAGAGAAAAACATATCTCGTTGGAGTCCACAATCGGATACGAGATTCGAGGTATAAGGGAATATGGCAGAAGATCGTAAGGTACGGTCGAGTTTTGTTCGTGCTGTATTTGGGTTAAGGAAAGAAACTATTCCACCGTGCGCTCGTGTCTACGGAGGAGAGGTAACCCTAATTTCGCCATGTAGGGTTTAATAGTTTAACGGTGTATAATTTGTATGCATCATCACAGGGTCTTGGGGATCCGTTTCCCATCAATTTGATCATCCTTTTGTGGTGCCAAACCAAAAAAAAGAAGGAAAGGGATGGTTATGTTTTTTTTGGCAAAAGAAGAAATCTTTGATGGCAAAGGAAATATAAAAATGAAAGACGTGAGGATTTCATGCGTGGACATGATTCTTGACTTTTTCAAAGTACAGTACCCTTCATTTTTTCCTCTTCTAGCCGGTCCAAGCTTTGTATAAGAAGATCACACCTCAATTGAGTTGGCAAAATTATTCTCTATGGAAGCACAAGAGGCAAACAATCAAAATCATCCTAAGAGGTAAACATGCCACGTGTAGGAAGGAGAGATTTTAGATTCTTCACCGAATGGGAAAATATGTTTCCACGCTAAGCCTACGAATCATTTTCAGTAAAGAAAGACAGTGATCTCCCATCAATTTACTTGCCTAAGATTTTAAAGTCAAGCGCAGCAAGTCTGAAGCTAAATTGGGCACAAATCATAAAAATATGATTTGCATGGACCGATTACAATTTTGTTCGAGGGCCGCGGCAAACCAAAGTTCATTCTCGTGGACCATGAAATCCAACACTTAAACTTGCACTACCAATTAAAAAAAAAAAATTGGAGTACAATCTGCTCAAGTGTTTAAAACAACGAAATCAAGCAAGCACCTTCAGTTATGAAAACACGAAAACTTCAAGCCTCGCATTCAATGGTAGCAAGTAAGCATCTACCTGGGCCTTGAAGTGGGGGCAATTTGTACACTCAAATTTCGTCATGGCTTAATCGCCGTCCGATTAATTAAGATTAACAAAGGATCTTAATTAATTAAAGTCAAAGTTGGTCAAAAAGTCTACAAATAAATATTGGGCTCGCCAAAGTATGGGTTCAATTATTTAAAAGATGTGGGCTAGACCAAAAGAAGAAGGGCCTACTCAATTTGTCGAAGAGACCATGAAGTTGGGTCAACCCATGAACGCAAGCCCAACCAAATTATCCTGATGCTAATTTACTCTTATGGAAAGAAAATCAATGAAAGACTATATACATGTATATAATTATATATATAATCTTTGACTTGATTTATTTCCATAATAATAAGCCAAATTACTCTTATGGAAAAAAAATCATTCAAAGACTATATACATGTATATATTTATTTATATGTAATCTTTTATTTCAATAATGAGAGGCAAATTTACTCTTATTTTGGAAAGAAATTCAATTAAAGGAGACTTGCCAAATTAGAGGCCCCTCTCCTTGAACCTATAAATAAAGGCTCTCATTAAGAAGAAAGACAACTTCAGCAGACGGAGACATCTTCAGCAAGGGGACAACTTCAGCAAAGAGAGATCTTCAGCCAAGGAAATTCCAGAGCACCCTCCAGAATTTCTCAAGGCTTCTCTCCAAATTCTTCTCAAATCCATCAAGTTATTGTGGAGAATCAATAAGCACCCAAGCTACGTGCCATTTCATCCACAACAACAACGGTCTATGCGTCAGCTAGCGAAGATCGCATCTCAAATTCATTATTTGTTCGAGATAAAGCAGTTCAAGCCCTCGATCAAGCTTCATCAAGCTCTTGTGGAGAATTAACAAGCACCCAAGTTATGTGCCGGTTCATCTACAACGACAACAGTCTACATGTCAAATCCAGCGAAGATCGTTCTCAAATTCATCGTTTGTTCGAGATAAAGCTTTTCAAGCCCTCAATCAAGCTTCATTCTTCAAGCTTCTCAACTCAAAGATTTGAAGGAACAACTTACCATTTCAATCCTACACCAAACTTCTACAGCCGTTGGATTGCAACTTCAATTGAAAATCGAATCAGAGGATCATTATTTTATTGTAAAGAATAATAAAGGATTGTACCCTGTTTAATTCAAAATCAATAAAATATTTTGTGCATCTTTTTCGTGTTCTTTATTGCAGGACTCGAATTTGTGTGTTACAAGATGCTCTATGGTTAACAACATAAGGTGTCACCCAAAAATCTCTAAAAAATTAACAACTCAATCCTAGATCCAAAAAATTAAAAAAATTGACAATTCAATCAAAATAAACAAATGCAGCTTTAAATCACTTCCCCCGCAAGAGGGGTGGTAGCCAATTTGGTAGAGACCCTCTGCCTCAGACACAAGATTGATGGTCAAATTCCACTAACAACAATAACAACTACTCCCTCCGTCCCTTTTTTATTTTCTACTTTTTTCATTTTGGGTTGTCCCTTAGCAAGTGTGTATTTTGAAAAGATAATGTGTAAAAGGTTGTACAATTATTATTTTACCCTTTTGAAAAGTTAGTAGCTAAAGAATTGATGAGTAAAAGTGGAGAATTATTTTTGGGAAATGAAGGTAAAAGTTGATGTACAAGGTGTAAAGTGGAGGTATAAAGTAATTGATTTTCACACCTCACAAATTGATACCCACCCCTCCTTTTTGTCTTTTAGTGAAATTTTTACACAAAAATTTCATTAATAGACCAAAAATGGGGCATGGATAACAATTGCATGAATCACTCCCCATGTTTAATGATGATGTCTCTTTAATAAGTTGAATTTATGAATCAACACACTTATGCCATGTTTGATAAAACTTCCTATTTTCTGTTTTCTATTTGTTGAACACCAATTTCTGTTGAGTGGTATCTCCAAGTATTCGGGTCATCGCGGCATAGTGTTTGAAACCCCTTTTTCTTGAAATGCTTGGCCTTGTTATTAACCTAAGCGAAAGCAAAGTGGGTTGTATTATATTTCAATTTATAAACATGGGCAAAATAAAAGGGATAGGTCACGTCCAACCTTAAAGAGCTTATCCCATAGTGCATCCTTTTTCGGCACACCATCCAACACCACTTTGGTTACAAAGACGGTGTGCAAAGTACACAGTAGGTTGAATTTGTTTCTCAATTGGAGTTACAGTTTATGGTGTATGAGGTTTTAGCGGTAAGAGCCTTCCTCATCCTAAGCCAACTGTCTTCTTGAAAAGTCTCAGTATCTCTACTACCCATTGTTTTCACCTCCTCCATAACGTCAATAAAAATTGCCTCATTTTGTTACTTCACCTTGCACTCCATCAACATCATCCTCGATCTTGATACTTTCATTAGCTTTGATAGCTAGCCATTTCCTATACATAAATCATCTGACAAATTGGTGTAACTAAGTTTCAAATAATATGATTGGAGAAAAGAATAAAAGACAGTGAAAAAATTATCCCATAAAAAAATGAAGTAGATGTGTTTGAGGGTTTCCATTGTGCTTCATTTTGTATTAAAAACTTTGTTGATGTAGATATTATATTGGTCATTGTATCAATGTTTTCCTACTGGAAAATTTTCCTCTTCCTACCTTAATCAACCACAGGCCATTTTGTTTGAACTCCCATTATACTAACATGCTTCCTAAGTTACTCGTGAATATATAGGAGGATTCAGGGGACTATCGTTTGTGAACTCAAGCTGCTAATCCTCCTTGCATTGTATCTGTGTTTTTTTTTTTTTGGTAAATCGGAATATGTTACATATGTAACAACCCAAATTTTTGGAGGAATTTTTTTTCTTATTTAATTCAATTGTTTTCTTTTAAAATTTTGAAAATTTATTTAAATACTATTTTGTACCCTAGTATTGTATACGTGTACATATCTACGTTACTATTTTTTATCCCACAACATCATACTACAAAAACTCTCACATTTAGTCCTAACCCTATTTCATCTCCTCCCTCCATCCAAAATATTTATCTAGTCAAAATTAGAACCACTCCAATTTTGACAAATTTTGACTCTCCAATAATTGGATGGAGAGAGAGAGAGAGGGCCGGTTATTGGGGGAGAAAAAAGGGAGGTTTTGCTCTCCAATTTTGCATGTGTATTGCATGCCCATGCGTATATCTAAGTAGTACCAAAAAAACCCTAAAATCCTACATTTTGTACCTCTTAGAATCCTACCATTTAAGAAAGAATATTGCCATTTAAAACCTATAGATTTAGGGAGTAAACCTAAGGATTCTAGTAGCCTATTAGGCTTATGTGCATTCCTTGTACACTCGTGTGTATATTTAGCACCCAAAACCAACTTTACGTGGTATTTTTCTCTCTTTTATAAGAGAATATATTCTCTCATTAATTAAGAGAATAAGAATATATTCCCTTATTAATTGCTAGATTCACCTAAGATTTCCCCTAGCCTCCATAGCCCTAAAATAGCCTCATGTCTCCTAACCAATTACTTAGCCACTAAGTCTTGAAAACTAGTACTGAAAACTCCCTAAAACAAAGGTGCCCATGCAAATTCCTACACAACCAAGTGTGACTAGATTTTTTGGAGAATATTCTCTAAGATTTTCTCATTTAAAACCCTAGGATCCTACTAGTACTTAACCTAGCAAACTGTGGACACCCGTCGGGCGGCCGCCCCCACGATGGTGTTTCGATTTCGATTTGAAAAGTGATTTTTGGAGTCGCCACCCGGGTTTAAGGAATGAACCCGAGAAACCAAAAGATTGACTCGTTATGCCCAATGGTTTTGAAAATGGTTTTACCGGTCATACGAAAACCTTTATTTTTCCGGGTTCGGGGGTTTGGTTACGAGAGGGGAAGGGTTTTAATGCACCCCCTCGCCCGGTCCGTGAACCGGTCTCTACTAAATAACTTGTGGGATATAAAATGCTTAGAATTTGGTTTTGAACACATAAACAATATAAGAGAGCACGTGCACAAGATAAAACACAATAACAGAAAATACAGTGTTCTTATGCACATATATTTACAACGATGATGATGTATGATGATGATATAAACATGATTATGGATGAACATAATGAAATAAAGACAGAAAATGAAGTTAGGATAATCAGAATGATCAAAGGTATAATACAACAACTGCCCACCAATCTGTCAACAGAATAGAGGTTAAGCGCTCAAGGTTACCTTGAGCGCCCAACGTTTCTCAAACTCATCAGTTTACAGGAACTGCCCAGGAACCAGGTTGGGCGCCCAAGGTGAGGTTGGGCGCTCAACTTAGCTCTTGATTCTCACTTTCAGTCAACTTCTCTTTTGTTATATTGTTCATGAAATCACAACCTCAACATCAAATAACATCTGAAAAATGATTTTTAACAGTGAACAGTAATTGGGAGGCATGATTTATGAACAATAAACAAACTTGATAGATTATCTTTTTTGAATATTCATAAGAAATAGAAAAATGAAACTTGAGAGCTTGATGGGAGAGTGAGAAACTGATATAACCACATAACAACACACACACCCTTTTGGAAATGAATGAAATAGCATAACAATAGCAATAAAAGAGCAGAATGAACAAAATGATAATCTTGAGCAAGAGATAGGTTGGGCGCCCAAGGTCAGGTTGGGCGCCCAAGGTCAGGTTGGGCGCCCAAGCCATCCCTTGGCTTGCATGTTTCTGTCAGCTTTTCTCTCCTTTTTGTATCCTCATGACTTATAGAGACTGATTTTTTATGCTTATGTGAAGTATACAATGTATGATGGGATGAAACACAAACAAAATAATCAATAAAAATGGAAAGTAGAACTTTAAAACATTGTTTTGGAAGAAAACCAAACTGCCAGAAATTTATATGCCTATTTTGGACACTGTAAATGCAGAATCTGGAAGGTCATAAAACTAGAGAGTTGTAGCCCTTCAAATTATCTACGTTTTGATATATAACTCGTCGAAAACAGAGTTTGGTGTAAAAAGTTATGCCAGAAATACCAAACTGGCTTTTCTGGCACAGGTTGAGCGCTCAAAGCCACCTTGGGCGCCCAAGCCCTGTAAAACTGGAAATTTTTGAAAATGTTTTTCTTGATTTTTATGACCTTGTAGGCTCACAACGAGTACGAAGAACTTGTGTGAACCTACTGGTCTTCCTGAGAGGGACCAAAACTTGGATGGATTGTTTGATTTTCTACCTTTTGGACTTGATCAAGGCTTGAACTTGATATTTTTTGTTGGTTTGAAGCTTGGGGGTGGATTAGTAGACCAAGGACAGTTGGTTTATAGTGTTTTCAAGAAGACTTTGGACTGATTTTGGTTGAAGGGTGATAATCAAAGCTTGATGAAGGATTTTTGGAGGATTTTGGAGGATTTTTGGTGGGTTTTGATGATGTAGATGGGTGAGAGAAGCTCTGGAAGTTTTAGAGTGAGAGAGGGAGTGTATGGAGTTGCTGGGAGTAGTTTGGAGGTAGAGAGAGAGAGAGCCAGTATCAGAGTGAAAGGCTAGGGGAGGTATATAGAGAGAGAGAATGAGAGGGAAATGGGT
>JAXBDA010004133.1:0-30511 GCA_036023075.1 Gaultheria prostrata | reverse complement strand
AGCTCACCCTAATCATTTCAGGTACACAACACGGAGCATGATTTGGAGTGCATGGAGTGTGTGCATGCATGATTTTTGAGAGCTAGCATGGAGAAGTTACCGAATCATCTTTAAACTCATATTTTTGTATGAGATGATTTTGTAACTCTATTCATTAAATTCTTTTGACTCGGACATGTATCGATTTTAAACTGATGTATTTACTTTATGGGTACGGGTACCCGGTTGATTATTCATGCTTTATTTTGACTTGGAAGAATGTATCAAGCTCTGACCGTGGGCATTTGACTTGCCACGTGGATTTATGTATCTAAATTATGTTTAAGAAATTTGGGGCGTTACAGAAATGCTATGCGCAAGAAAGCTTACACTGAACCATACACAGATGTGAGTCCTTTTTAAAAAACGTGTTTGCAAAACACGATTTCATGTTCTCACATTACTCATATTCCGTGTATGGTTCGGTGTAAGCTTTCTTGCGTATAGCATTTCTGATTTGTCAACTAAACTGCATTTCCTAACACATTATATTAAAAGCATTAGTTAACAAAAAAAAAAAGCAACTAAAACCATTTGTTTTGAATCAGAAGTAGATGATCATGTTGACCAAATATTAAGAGGCTCCACAATACCTTCTTCAATAATGTTATACTACTTGCTAGTGGTCAAAAGCCATAAAGGGGCTTCTCTTCTAAACAGTTGTTTACCAAAGCTTGCATGGTTTAAAAATTGAGCTAACAAACCAAAGTCAACTTCTCATAAATCAATCACTAGTATATTATCACAGATCAAAAGTACTTAACATTAAAAGGTCATCATAATGAGTTTATTATAAAAGATTAGTTGTCGGGACTTGCAAACTTCTTCGAAACCCAGTCCCGGTCCTGAAATTTTCGGGGCCTCAAGCAAGTTCTAAAGCTAGGGCCTCTAAGCATTTGTATATATATAAATTATTCAATATAAGTACCAAGATTTTCTTGTGGTGTAGTGAAAATGTAGAGCGTTTAGAACCTAGAGGATGCGAGTTCCATTCCCGATGTCAACAACAAAGTTAATTTTTACATGTTTGAAGTAAATTCACCCAAAAAAGAATTGAGGTTTGTAAGGATTGACACCAAGACCTCATGGGTAAAACTATAACATCCTACCACTGATCTACAAGAGCGTATTATGCAAAAGTGTTGGACGTACATAATATTTACTCCCTCCGTCCCTTTTTAACTGTGTTACCTGGGAATTCCAACTATTTTTCTCTCACATCAACTTTTACAACTTTTACATCTATTTTCCATTGCTTACCCTTATTAATATAATAATACCCACTAACTTTTAAAAAGGAATCTACTTTTAAGGGCAAAATAGGAAATGTACCCACTATAAAAGGGACGGAGGGAGTAATATATCTCAAATTTTGGGGGCCCTATTATTGGGCCAAAAACTGGGGGCCCTAAGCGGCCGCTTGGTAGGCTTATCCTCAGAGCCGGCCCTGCGTCGAAACCATTTACCAAAAAAAAAAAACCTTTTTCGAAACCTTCATGTAAAGCTCAATGATCACGGTAGCTATCTGTTTCTTATCCCGTTGTTGCTAGTTTGGTGCTTTGTTTTGCCGGCTTCCGTTTTTGGGTTGTCTCTGCTTTGTTTGTGCTTCAGGTGGTGTTAGGTTCTCTTTTCCGGTGCCAAGGGCTTTTTTTTATTGATGTTTGGTTTTGCTTCTGCTTTCAGGAGTTTTGGTTGTCTCGGGTGTTTT
Organism: Gaultheria prostrata; assembly: GCA_036023075.1. Lineage (NCBI taxonomy): Eukaryota > Viridiplantae > Streptophyta > Magnoliopsida > Ericales > Ericaceae > Gaultheria > Gaultheria prostrata. The sequence goes on along the minus strand of JAXBDA010004133.1, from coordinate 28,764 downwards.
TTTTTTTCCTGTGCTTTGACTGGTATCTTACCGTCCATGTTGTCTTGTTGTTTTCCCTTTTGGGTCCTTAGCGTTCTTAGTCTTGGGCCATTTTAATCTTTGTAATGTGTTTTCAAAAATTAATAATTTTTTTGCCGATAAAAAAAGAAAAGAAAAAGCTCAATGATCATGGGATATTTTTACCTGGTTTTGTTTTCTCAATTATATACACTTTCTTTTTTTATAAAAATGGAATTATGTTTAATTTTTTTTCTTTATCTATCCTTCGGCGACTCGCTTCGACGCTCAAGAATATAAAAAGTTCTACTTCGTGAATAATAATACTTCCACTTGCAACAGTCGTAACAGGGTAAGTAGTCTAATCTCTATTCTGTGCGGAGAGGTTGATTCTTACATGTAAATAGATGCTAAATCTCCAATTGCAGGCTGACACTAAGAATACTATTTGATCAGTAGTAATAGTATTTTTATTATCGGTAATAGTGTCTTTTTACAGGTGCATTTCACATGTAAAAAGACACTATTACCGGTTAGATACACTATTAGCGGTCAAAGAGTGTCTTAGTATCAGTCCATTGGGCCGATTTTAGATTTTGCCTTATATTATTAATTTTCTTATGGATTTACTAAAGTAGGTTTATGATGAAGCTTATGGTTTTGTGATTCCCAAGAAAGGCATGTCTTTTGGCAATCCTAATCAGATGGAAAATCATTCTTGTTTATAATTATTTTATATCATTGTACTCAATAATGTACCTCCTCCTTTGGCTCAGTCTTTTATTTAATTCCCTTTGTCCCTTTAATTCTGCAATACTTTCTCAACCCTCATTTCATACAAAAATCCAGAGATGGTGGGTATTATGTGGACACCCATTTTGTTTGGGTACTAGTGAAAATTTAGAACCAAAAAGCTTAGATTAGGTAGAAGATGGAAGATTCTTCTGAGAATGTCTGGTGGAAATTAATCCATGTTAGCCCTAGTTAAAATGCATAAACAAGTACTACTACGTCCAGGGATGGACTCAGGATTTACCATCGGGGGGTCAAGTTTTTACAGTATATCCAATATATATAATATTAAACCAAAAGATCCGGGGTGATCCGTAAGAATCATTTGGGTAAGGTAGCAATTATTTCATATTACTTGGGGCAAAATATAGAAAATAATGTATAGGATATGGGGCAAAATTACCAAAATGTCCAAAATTATATATACACAGCAGTAGGAAATTTCAATCCAGTGATGTCAGTTGACCCTCCATTGCCACAACTTGGGTCCGTCCCTGACTACGTCAGTTAAAAGAGATGAGAAACGAATCTATCCTCGAATCTTGAGAGCGAAAAACGCCATCAATATAAGCCTTTTGTCACATATTGTGTGTGTGCGCGTGCAAGAGAGAGAGAGGGAGGAGGGGGCAAAAGATGCCAAGCACTCGGGTAACAATTGTCTAGCAAATTCAATTCATTGCTTATTTGTCTGAAGATTTTGATGGGACAAATCTTTTTGGATTTCAGTTTTCCATGTTGGTTGCCTGTGCTAAAGTACTAAAGAAACAAGCAAAGGTGAATGATTCACATCCAAATGAAAGCTACTTGTTTTCCTTCCAATGACAAATCATTATGAAGTTAACTTTGTCCTGATGTGCTTGGGGACCTCTTTAGAAGGAATCCTCCACTATAGAATGATCTCTCTCTCTAGCAGGAATCCTCCAGTATATAGAATGAGCCCATTCTCTCTCTCCAGTTCTCACGGCCTCGTCCATGCGTTTGTGTGAATTGAGGTGGTCCCAAGGACAAATCGCTATCGAGAGGAATCGACTCTATAACTTTGGGGTGGTAAACCCCGCCAAGACAAGTCAATTAACTACTGCGACAACCCTTGATTTTTCACCTCTCTCTATCTCTCTCTTTCTCCCCTCCTTTAGTCAAAAAATATAATAGGTCCACTTGAGCAAAATGAAACATTTTGGGGGTTACATAACACCAAAACCTCACATGGTCTTGATTATAACCAAGGTGGTCTCCACTGAAATTAGTCAAGTGGGTTGTTTAGCTCTTTCTGTTTCCTTCCTGTATTAAATTCAGTATTAGGTGAGATTTGGTTAAGGAAGAGGTTGTGAATTTTGAATCCATATCATTCTAAAAAGTTGAGAGAGGCAGGATGTTTAAATTAAACCAAGTTTGTGTCGTGCACGAGGCGAAGTCAGAATTTGTGAGAAGTGAATCACTACCTATGATTAAGAAACATAACACCTTTTTTTTTTTTTTCTACTACTATTTGCTATTTACAAAATAATGTGTTTATTGATATCGGAAAAATGATAAAAATCGCAACATGCATGTAGGAATCTGTGAATTTTTATTGATACCCACAAAATTTTGCTTGGAATTCTTTGGATCGTCCATACCTATTTAGATACTCCAGCAGATAGCAAAATCGTAGTATTACAGGGGCAAATAGATTGTCAAGGTCGTGGTGCTTCATTTTTGGGACAATTTCATCGTAGTCAGAGGCGGACCCATCTGGGGTCCCACAGGGCACGGGTCCCCACTCACTTTTGTAAAATTAGATTAATACTTTTAAATATTTTGATTTTACTCAATAAAATTATAATGATGTTTCAATAAATTTACCCTACATTCCTTTGAAAATGGATATTTGTTTTTACCTATTTCTTAGAGCACTAAATTTTCACACTATTTTTTGTGCAAACTTTATATTAATGATGAGATGAAGTTACATATAGCCACTCAATACGTTATTTCACCAGCAAAAAAGTGCATTATTTAAGAATTGTAAACGTACGGGTTTAGTTTATTATCGTGCCTCCACTAATGCAAATTTCTGGGTCCATAACTTATCGTGGCTTCGAATTCGCCAAATGGAGTAAAATATCAAATTTGTTGGTAAAAATAGGTACTAGATTGTAACAGAGGCCTTATGCTGCTTGTGCGCTTGGTACAATCTTTTATCAGCTTTCATAATACTTGCATCATCCAACATCAACAAATCAGTATGCAGAGTGGATGGTGGGGGTTCCACTACATATCATCCTTCATTCTTCTCTGCAGCATCCCATGACCAAAATACTATAATGGGGTTATACCTATTTAGTTGACAATATTTGAAGATAAAATTCGACCACATCTCTTAAAGTCGTACCCAATCTAATTAATCTTTTTTTTTTTTTTCATAATGCATGGTGTCATGGGTAAGCTTCCGCACACCTTGGACAAATCCCTACAGTCCCTTCCACAATAGTTTCACACGCTTACGCGTGGAGGCCAGATGGCCCCCAAGAGTTGTCAGTAAGAAAAAGCAGACCCGAGACATTAAGTGGGAGCAAACCCCTAAGACCGGGCCAATCACCACTTGCACAGCCCCCTGGGGTAACCCATTCAAATCTTGCCTTTTCCTTTTAGATTCCATGGATCTTCATATTTTCTCTTATTGTGAATTGAAGGAATTCAATCTCAACTAAACATCCAAGTGGACCCTTAGGGAGAGGCCCTGTTGAATTTTCTGTCAAGCCAGCACAAGCGGGTCTCTCCCTCTCTCTTGTAGCTTTTTTTGTTCTTTTTTCTTTCATCACCTATCACAATGTCTAGCTTATCTTCATACCTATCTCCATCTCAAAAGGTCCTAAAACATGCTATAGAATTCCATGATTGCTTTGAAAAAGTAAATTAAACAAGAGTAAACAAAAGTACCATGCCTTTCTGAAAAATGGTTAAAAGGAGATGACTATCTTATACTAAATTAACTCCCTGGTTAAAGTTTAACCACTTTTCATGCAACAACTGTTGTATAAAACTATTTAAACTCCTGAGCTTCTGTCACTTTAACTTCCATGCAAATTTCCTCCATCTCCATCTCCATTGCAAAACAAATGTTGAAGAACCTTAGCTTCTTATAAATTTCTCGATTTGGGTATCTAACACTGGTCTTGAAATCTATTCTTGGACATAATCTCTGAAATGGGTAGAACTCAAATGTTTCATTGGATGATTTTCTTCTTCTCTGTGCTTAGTTCTGTTCTTCTTGTCATCCATGGGGATAACTCAACAGAGTCCTCATGCCTCTTGAGAATAAAATTGTCGCTTGTTGATCCCGTTGGAATTCTTAACAACTGGTCTCCAAAAGCCAACATGTGCTCTTGGAATGGCCTAATTTGTTCAATTGATCAAAACCATGTTGTGAGTCTCAACCTTTCTAGTTCAGGACTATCAGGTCTTCTTTCTCCTGAATTTTCTCTCCTCACTTCACTTCAAATCCTCGACTTGTCGATGAATTCGCTCACTGGCCCGATCCCACCTGAGTTTGGCCAGCTTCAGAATCTCAAAGAGCTTCTGCTTTATTCAAACTCTCTCTCCGGTAGTATCCCTTCGGAGATCAGTCTCTTGACTGAACTTCAAGTCCTTAGAATAGGAGATAACTTGTTAACTGGCCAAGTTCCTCCACACATTGGAAACTTGACCGAGTTAAGAGTTCTTGGTATGGCTTATTGCCAACTAAATGGAAGCATTCCAGTTGAAATTGGTAATTTGAAGCAACTGATAGCTCTTGATTTGCAGATGAACAGTCTCGGTGGTCTCTTACCACAAGCAATCAGCGGATGCGTAGAGCTCCAAAATTTCGCAGCTTCGAACAACATGCTTGAAGGAGAAATTCCTTCCTTGATGGGAAGTCTTCAAAAGCTCGAAATTCTGAACTTAGCCAATAACAGCTTGTCTGGATCGATTCCGTCCGAGTTGGGTCTTCTCTCCAATTTGAAGTACCTCAATTTGCTTGGAAACGTATTGACTGGCAAAATCCCTTTGGAGCTGAACCAAATGAGTCTGCTTGAGAGGCTGGACTTATCAAGAAATAATCTCTCTGGCACTATCAATCTCCTCACTACCCGAATGAAGAATCTCCAAGGTCTTGTTCTTTCTGATAATATGTTGACAGGAAACATTCCAGAAAGTTTCTGCATAGGGAATTCGAGTCTCTGGCAGCTTATTCTTGCGCGGAATAAGCTGTCCGGGCAATTCCCGTTGGAGCTACTGAATTGCTCCTCCCTGCAGCAGTTAGACCTTTCGAATAACGATTTCGAAGGAGAATTACCACCCGGCATGGACAAGCTGGAGAATCTCACTGATCTACTGCTCAACAACAACAGCTTTTCCGGGACTTTGCATCGTGAAATTGGGAATTTGAGTAACTTGGTATCATTTTTCCTGTTTGACAATGCAATTACAGGTGGGATTCCAGTGGAGATTGGGAAGCTGCAGGAGTTAAGTGTGTTGTACCTCTATGACAACCAGTTTTCTGGGAGCATACCAATGGAGCTAACAAACTGCTCGAGCTTGACGGAAATCGACTTCTTTGGGAATCATTTCACAGGCTCAATTCCTCCAACCATTGGGAATTTAAAGAATCTGGTTTTCCTCCAACTGAGGCAGAATGATTTGTCGGGTCCGGTGCCACCGAGCTTGGGATACTGCAAAAAGCTTCAGAAACTGGTTTTGGCTGATAACAAGCTCTCTGGAACATTGCCACCAACATTCAGATTCCTTTCAGAGGTTTCCCTCATCACTCTTTACAACAACTCATTTGAAGGTCCTCTCCCCACATCACTCTTCCTTCTAAAGAACCTTAGAATCATTAACTTTTCTCACAATAAGTTTACTGGAACCATTTCCCCTCTTTGTGGTTCAAGTAATCTCACTATTCTAGACTTGACAAACAACAGCTTCTCAGGTCCAATTCCATCTACTCTATCCATGTCGAAAAACCTGACCCGTCTTCGCCTTGCTTATAACCTTCTTTCTGAGAAAATCCCTTCTGAATTAGGCCAACTCTCAAACCTCAACTTTCTTGATTTATCGTTCAACAATTTAACAGGAGAAATCCCACCAGACCTCTCAAACTGCAAAGGACTAAATCACCTCCTAATCAGCAATAACCAAATTTCTGGCTCAATCCCTTCTTGGTTAGGAACACTACAAGGACTGGGTGAGCTAGACTTTTCATGGAACAGTTTCCAGGGGAAAATACCGGTGCAACTAGGAAGCTGCTCAAGATTGCTTAAGCTTTATCTCGGTGGAAACAATCTGTTCGGCGAAATCCCATCTGAGATAGGAAATCTCACTTCCCTGAATGTCCTTTCCCTGCAAAATAATAACCTTTCTGGCTCAATTCCCTCCACAATTCAGCATTGTAAGAAGATATACGAGCTTAGGCTTGCCGAAAACTTCTTGACAGGTTCAATACCATCCGAACTAGGAACGCTTACCGAATTACAAGTGATCTTAGACCTGAGTAAGAATTCTCTATCAGGTGAAATTCCTTCATCTCTTGGAAATCTTGTGAAGTTAGAGAGACTCAACCTCTCTTTCAATCAGCTCCAAGGGGATATTCCCCATTCACTTGGAAAGCTGACTAGTCTCCACATGCTAAACCTGTCCAACAATCATTTCCAAGGCCAAATCCCTTCCACATTTTCTGGGTTCCCAAACAGTTCTTTTCTGGGTAATGCAAAGCTTTGCGGCCCACCGTTAGCACCTTGTTTGGGCTCAATTTTTCAGGAGAAAAAACCGCTTTCCAACACTGCTGTTGCCGGGGTTGTTGTGGCCATTGTGTTCACTTCTACACTGATATGCTTGGCTTTGATTTACATCATGCTGAGAATCTGGTGTAATTGGAAAAACGTTTCGATTTCGAGCTCAGACCCCAGTGTTGAGCCCAAGAGAGAAGAGGAGAAATGGGCATATGGAGAAGATATGATGAGAAGGAATGTGGATTACTGGAAAGTGGATTCGATGGCAATGGTTCCTACTTCACAAGATAAGCAAAATTCTACTGCTACTTGCATTTTCCACCTCAAAGTGGATGCATGAACAGTGGACCAATCCTTTAAGTACGAATTGTGTCCTTCCAAGCATTGAGTTGAGTTTTTGGTTTTGTAAATTTGTTTACTGCTTTTTCCTTCTGTTTTCTCAATGTTTGAACGTAAATGAGTAAAGAGGATCAAGAGAGTTGAGAACGGTTCAAGGTTGTAGAGTTCAGTTACCGGGCAGAATTCCGGGTACAGTTGCAGTTATGTCAAAGAGCACCAGCAATGAGACATCTAAACTTGTGTAAGTTTGTAGAAATAGATAAGTGGAACTTAACTTTCTTTGCAATAGTGTTGGTGCAGAATCTGCCGAAGAAAATGGTGTGACGATGCTTTGAGGCACATTTTAGAGGCTCTTACCTCTCCCCTTCCGATTTTCATGAGTATGGTGTGCACCAGATTGCTAGCACATCGATACAAGGATACAATGAATTCCAGAATAGTAATTGTTTTTTTTTTCTACTACAGTTTGCACTCTTAAGGACTCAGGCCAGAATTACCCAGGGATTTTATTGAACACCATGAAACTGGATTTTTGTTACAGTAGAAAATGAATTCCAGCAACAAGAACTTTGATTCGCCTTATTGCAGAGGGGAAAATTTCTGCTTAAAAAATCCATTCATTATTGGAGGTCTGTAAATTAAAACTTAGTAGATTTTGGGGTGGTGGCCTAAGGTCGTGTTTGAGGCTGTGGGGTGGTAGTGGCACTAGTGAAATGGCGGTAGTGGTGTTTGTGTGTGGTGCCAGTGCTTGTGGTAGTGTCGATAGCAATGGAACAGTTATAGAAATGGTGGAAGTGGCAGAGAGGTGGTGGCGGCGGTGAATGGGCGGTAATAAGTATTTATACATTCAATTAGAATTAATTTTTATAAATTTAGCAAGCTATAGGCTATTATCCTATAAATCTTTTATCCTACATTTTAGGAGACATTTAATACATTCATTTTTTTAAGTGCTGAATTGGAATATATTAAAGAGCCCAAAAACTAAGCTTATCATAAAATTAGTGGATTTGCTGGAAATGGAACCGATTTGTGGCGCATTACTAGCCAAACTAAGAAACGCGATAAATATGTGTCAGTGAGGTCATGATAACACGGAATAAATTTTGTAAGAATGAATAATATTTTAAACCATTTCAAACCCTTACTCGATTTTTGACTCCAGTAAGTAACAATTTAAGTAAAGCTCCCTTTGGTATGAGCATCTCTAGCCCCTTCTTATTCTGGGAAATGGGATGGGTGTTGTGCATTTGGGTGCTATGCATCGTGTTGTGCATCCATCGGCCGTCCGATTGTGTTTTGAACGATCCGGATGTGTTTTGATTTTTTACCTATAAAAGTAAATCAAAATTAAATTAAAATTACAGAATGCATCCAGACCGTTCAAAACATGATCGGACGGCCGAGGAGTGCATAACACCTAGGTGCACAACACCCACTATTCAGATTGTACATAAAACCTTAACCACTATTCACCACTACTAAAGCTGCTCATCACCACCATTCTCCACCACTCAGCCGGAACTGCAACTCAGGTCCGTCTCTCCCCTCTCTCTCAATCTTCTGCAACCTTTGTAACCCCTCGAACTGGATTCTACTACCCTCGCCGGAGACTTGTTCACCTCCTATGACCCTAAAAAACCACCGGATTCTTGCCAACCAACACCGGAAAATGACAACCAGCACCCACCCCCACCCCCACCCCCACCAGACCCGTCGGAGTTTTTTCTTTTGCGGTCCTTTTAATCTTTGTAACCTCTCTCAAAAATTAATATAATTTTTCTTCTGATAAAAGAAAACACCCACCACCACCAGAAACAAGCCGTCAGAAATTTGGTATTGCCTCAGATATTTGGTATTGGGTTTTGGACTTTTGGGTCTCCATTAATTTGATGAAACAATTGAGTAAAACTCAATATGAGTTTAAATTTTGCTAGGGAATGAAGATGCGGTCAAATAGCATCTCCAGTCCTAGCCCATTTTTTTTACCCATTTTGAGTCAAAATTTGAGCAAATTCCCAGTTTGGGTAGGAGCATCTCCAAGGGAAAAACCCATTTTTGTACCCAAATATAGACCTGGTGGCATTCATGTAAATTTGAGTGAATCTCTCTCTCTCTCTCTCTCTCTCTCTCTCGCTCTTCAGACCGACTGAAACCTAGAACGACCTCCACCACACCCACCTCAACTAAACCCCAGTCCGACGGCCATCGAGAACCCCCGATGGCCATCCCCCTCCACCTCCCAAAAACGCCATCCCCTCAATCCGAACCATACCTACAGAGAGTATCGACAGTAAACAAGAGCAACGGCTGAATGTTGCAGTTCCGGCGAAGTTCTTCCAGCTCCGACAACTTCTAGGTCAGTCGCATCTCTCTCTCTCTCTCTCTTAAAAGAGCCGTTGGGGATTTGGGTCTGGGTTTGGGCTCTCCCCAATTTGGGCAAAGAAATGGGTAAAACCCAAAATGGGGAGGGATTTGGGTCACCCATTGGAGATGAGTTTTTGTAGTTTTTGCCCAAATTTTGAATTTGGGTCATAAAATGGGGAAAGACTGGAGATGCTCTAAGTAGGTATGAGATTGGGTGAGTTTGACCTAAATTGATTTGTCTTACAAATAGTCGCTAGTATTTGTTTTTAGTGATTATTTGTTTAGCTTTAGCCAAATTTTTTGTGATCAATCATTTGTCTCATTCGTTTTTGCCTTACAAATCTCTCTCTCTCTCTCTCAATGGCGTCGACGAGCAAAACCACGACTCGGACTCAGTCGAGCTCGAGCCACAAGCAAAGGAGTCCAAAGTATCTGAATCTTCAAAAGCACACCCACGTGTGGTGCTCAACCCTGCCGATTGTGACTTAGGTACTCAATTCTGTAATTCCGTTTGTCTCATTTCCAAATTTGTCGAATAATATTGTTTCTAAAATCTATATTCCCAATTTTTTTTTGTTTAATTGTGCATTTAGGTGCGCATTCACATATATACATTGCCACAATGCATGTGCTACACGTTGGATGATGTATAGAATCTCTTAAATGGATTACTCGTACGAACACTTTTATTGAATTCCGTGGTTAATGATGGTTAAGATAGCGAGGTATCAGAATGTGGCTTAGGCATTTTGATAAGGCAACTGTTAATCTAACTGCGGCTCTTGAATTCTTGTTTTTCGATTCTTGCTTTTTTCTAGTATTTGTCAATTTTTCTTTTGGACAAAATATTTTTTTTATTCCTCTGTTCTCTCAATTTTTGTCAACATCTTGGACACAAAATTATGATCTGAACCATTGACCTCATAACACGTGTACTATAAGGTATCAATACGATCGGATAACGATAGATGTGTAAATAAGTTGCACTTTCTTTTGTATTTTGTGAGGTTAAACTATAGAACATATCTACCATTTATTTTGCACAACAATCTACAACAAGTTCATATGTCTATCGATATCCAATCATCTTGATACGTTGTAAACTAATACTGTACTTCTTTGGGTGCTCCACGAGGTGAAGGCTCAGTTCATATTTTTGGACCCAGTAAGTGGACGAAAATTGAGGGTAGGTAGGGGTACGGAGGTATGGGGTATGGGCTAAGGAGAGAAGCTCATCCCATTTCAGATATAGTCAAAATAGTCTCTGATCGTCGCGTGGATGTTCCAATTGGGTAAACACATGGAAATCTCATGCCTCTTTGGTTGTCGGTGATTGATCTTGGGCAGAACAACAGACCTTTTATTAATGTTCCTAGGGTCTGAGACTACCTAATACTAGGAAATCCGAAATGCCTCTTACATTTGGTCTCAAAGTTCGTTCTGTAATAGAGATCAGAGCCATGACTTACCTTGAACTGAATACTAATGAGAGGAAATGATTCTCCTCCTAAATGAGTTAGACATGCTGCAGAACACGTTGTTTTCATTTGTATAATTGTGCATCATTTTCTCTATCTATAAAGTGATCTATGTTTTTCCATGCCCACTATACTCTCCTCGCATGTTAATATCTAAATTTGGATAATTTTGATAATGCTCAATTTTTCTGGTGAGTTTCTCCACTATCCTTGGAGAACTTAAATCCCTGTTAGGATTTACGAGCTGCATCAATCTTCTATGCAAGTATCTTGATATTAATGTGATTTGCATGTTAATATTTGTAAATCGCTGATAGGATTTTACAAACTACATCAATCTTCTGAGCAAGTATCTTGATATTAATGTAATCTGCATGTTAGTATATTTGTTTGTACATCATCCATAGATCCATAACCCCTTGAATCTCAACTTTCGTTTGTTTTTACATGAGAAATTGGCAAAACTTAGCTGCTTTGAAATTATCACACTTTTGCATATTTATGATTCTGAATTTAATTTATCATCCGTTAGCCAGATTTTAATGTTGAGGCCACTGGCCTAAAAGGTTCTGCACTTCATGACTCTGGTGCCCATACCAACATGGGGATCACTCGGGGAGACTATTATTTTGGTTGCAAAATCACTTCAGCTCATGCAATTGATATGGAAGACACACCACTTTATAAGAAGCATGTGTGCTGTCTAGGAATCTCAAGAGGGGATGATAAGGTTGGAAACCTTGGGGAGACTGAGAACAGCTTTGGATTTGGTGGCACTGGGAAATTTTCTCTCACAGAGAAGTTCTCAGATTATGGTGCAAAATTTGAGGTTGGTAATACAATTGTTTGAGCTATCATCCTGGAAAACAAGCCATTTCCTTTCTTGAGGTTCTCGAAGGATGGGAAATGGTCGGGTCATGTGAAGTACTTCAATGCTGGATCAAATGGTCTAGAAATATGGGATTCTCCCATAAGAAAGCTACCATGGGAATTAGCTCTTTTTCCCCATCTTTTGTTGAAAAATGTTGTAGTACAGGATGACGGACTTGTCCTTGAGAAAGGCTACAAACCTTGGGCTTCTGCTCTCGAGGATCGAAATGTAGTCATGGGTCCCATTTGCGGTTTTGGAAAATGGGACCCATGACTGCATTTTCATCCTCGAGTCTAAAACCCATGGTTTTGTAGCCTTTCTCAGGGACAAGTCCGTCATCAAGATTGAACTACACCTATACTACAACATTTTTCGACAATAGAGGGGGAAAAAGAGTTGATTCCCATGGTAGCTTTCTTATTGGAGAATCCAATATATTAATAGGACAATTGATCCAGCATTGAAGTACTTCGCAGGACCCGACCATTTCCCATTCTTCGAGAACCACACGAAAGGTGACTTGTTTTCCAGATTAACAGCACAAACAATTGCATTAACCCCAAATTTTTAACCATAAGCTGGGAACTTTCCCTACAGTAGAAAATTTCCCAGTGCCACCAAATCCAAAGCTGTTCTCTGTCTCCCCAAGGTTTCCAACCTTATAATCCTCTCTTAAGATCCCTAGGCAGCACACATGCTGTTGATCAAGGGGGGTGTCTTCCATACAACTGCCTGAGCTGAAATGATTTTGCAACCAAAACAATAGTCACCCCGAGTGATCCCCATGTTGGCACGAGCAACAGACCAACAATAAGCAAATCCTTGGTCATGAAGTGCAGAACCTTCTAGGCCAGTGGCCTTAACATTAAAATTTGGCGAACGAATGAGAAATTAAATTCAGAATCATAAGTACGCAAAGTGATAATTTCAAAGCACGTGTAGTACAAGAAGCTAAGTTTTGCCAATTTCTCATGTAAAAACAAACGAAAGTTAGAGATGGTTATGGCTCTATGGATGATGGACAAACAAATATAATAACATGCAGATCACATTAATATCAAAATACTTGCTCAGAAGATTGATGCAGTTTGTAAAATCATATCAGAGATTTAATATGAATGATGTACAGACAAATACTAACATGCAAATCACATTAATATCAAGGTACTTGCTTAGAAGATTGAGCTGGGGATTTAAGTTCTCCAAGGATAGTGGAGAAAGTCACCAGATAAATTGAGCATTATCAAAACTATCCAAATTTACACATTAAGGGGCAAAAATAATGGGAATTGATATTGGTACTCCACTTTTCTCTATTGACACTCTTTTTTTTTGTCTTTATTAGGTAAAATTACCCTTGCACTTTATGAATAGAGACAAAAAAGGGAGTGTCAATAAAGAAAAGTGGAGTGCCAATAACAATTCCCAAAATAATTTGTTGGACTAGTTAAATAACCTGCGAGGAGACTAGAGTGGACATGGTCACGCCCTCATTTTTCAAAATAAATAAATAAACCGTCATTAAGAAAATTTGAAAATACCCTCCATATACTTCCAAAAGGTCCCCTCACATGGTTTCACATTCATAACCAACAAGTCTAAATTGGGTACCCGTGTCCCATGAGAAAACATGTTCGGAGTTAAAGTTATTACATTCTTCCAATAAGTCAAAAGACAAATGAATAAAGTTACAAGTTCATCTTACAAGAATAAAATTCACAAGATGATCAAATAATTCTTTTTTGGTAAGTTTTCAAAACAATGCAACACACTTCATGCACTCCACTTCATGGTCCTTGATGAGTACCTAAAAACGATAGGGTGATCGTAAGTTGGTATTTCTGGTAAGTTTTCAAATCTTCTACCATCGCTAAATGCAAATGGAATTATATGAGCACGAAGGATGTAACGAGGTACAAGACAAGAAACGAATAAGAAAATACCAACTTATGATCAAGTAAGAGTCAAGGTGTCCGTGTATTCATAAAACCTCTTTTTGTCAATGATACCCCTTTTGAAATGTCTGATGTGACCTTATAAATATTTTATCCTTTTTTTTTTTTCTCAATCACTATAAGAACCCATTGTTTTTCTTTGGGATTCATAGTCCCCTGCCGAGATTCATGGGCCTCGTCACCCCTGCTAGGATTCATGGGCTCTGATAACCATGCCCAGGGATACACCAAACGGTGCCCCTATTAACCGAGATTCACGGGCCTCGTCACCCATGCCCATGGACGCACCGAATGGTGGCCCTAGTATCCACAATCCAACCATAAACCAATTACTTCTCATTTTCTCAAAAACGTTCAAGTGTCCTTTACATCATTTCAATCGTGTCCACGTGTTCATCACACAACATTTGGATGTGTCAAAGTATTTACAAAGCATTGTTCCCATTCCACGTTGATGTTAAATGATAATTCAATTCCATAATTCAAATCTAAAAGTCCAACAAGTTGTGACAGGTTACCCAAGTGAAATATCAAGTTCTGCGACGAAACTATGCGTTTGGGGATTGAACAAGGGTCCAGGGAGGATTACAATCAAAAAGTAAAACCCGGAGTACAAACTGTCAAAATCGTCTAGACGGTCGGATCGTCCCGTTCTGACAGGAAATCCATATAGACTCCATGCACAGTTTTGCAGATTTTCAATGGTTTTCACCCAAACTCAACAAATAATATCCAAGGTTTTATGCTAACATGGATTCAAATCAAAGCCCTAGAAAAAGATGGGTTTTCTACACAATCAAGAGGGACATGATCAAAATAGGAATTTATCCTACAAATCAAACATTTAGACTTAGAAATAGGAGAAGGAGATCCGTACCTCAATGATTCAACCACCAACAAGCTCCAATCAAGAAGCCAATTAAAACCCTAGCTCCAAAGTTTGATCCCAACTGAACAACGAACTTCCAAGCAATTACAAGTGAAACCCGAGCTCTAAATGGGTGAGAATGTATCTAGGAGAGTGGATTTATAATGGGTTTGAGTGGGGGAGGTGAATTTGGGTGTGGGAAAAAGAGATTTTTAGATAAAGGTGAATTTCTCTCTCTCTCTCTCTCTCTCATGGTTTATATAGGTGCAAACACACACACACCCTCAACTTACCAAGGCACTACCAACAAGCCCCAAACAAATTAACTTTGCACATTAACTCAACATGTAACATTTAAAAATACAATTTCATACGTTTCCCCAATTTAAACTCGAAAAGATTTTCATAAAAATCCGAATCTTTACATGCACCATTCTATCCCTACATCTAATAAGTGGATGAATACGTAATATCCAGTAAGTTACATATTTTTCTTGTGCTATGCCCAAGGAAGAACATATTGCCAGCTTTTTTCAAAGCAAAAAATTTTCAATTGGAAGAACTCCTGTGCAAATGTGCACCTCTACTGGTGAAAGGAAAAAGAACAACCGGCCCCTTTAAGATCAATGGAATCAAATTACTTCCGCATCTAAGTATATACAATGTACTCCCTAAACTGACCTCCATCTATAATTCGTATGTATACTCCCCTTGTAAAAAATTTAAAAGTAAACATAAAAGTAAAACATGGCATATAATCCATGTGATTAGCTTACATCCACTGATAATAAGAACAATTAAGGTTTCTATACAGAGTAAACTCCTGAATAATGGCTAAATCATACAAAAAACAAAAAAAAAAATTATTTGCACATGCTTACATAGTTTTTTTGGTAAATTAAATTTGTTGAAGTGAAACCATATACATGCAGTATTTTCAAAACGGAATACGTATCGTGTATCTTAAGATACGTTCGATGGGAGAGTAGGAATTTCTAATGTTTAGTTGATAAGATTTTGGGAGAGGGAAAAATAATTAGTTCAATAGTGGGGCAGGAGGGTATTACACTTAAAATCAAAACTCTTTTTTTCCCTTGGTACAAAATGGCTGGAACTCATCCTTATTTGTACTACTCCATGGAAGGGTTTAGTCCAAATCCATGGAGGGGTCTAGTCCGAAGATATTTACATATAGGATAAACTTTGAGATAAATTCTAGAATTACATATGTGACTAATTCTCACAAAAAAAAAAATCTAGATATTTTATAAGGATAATGTAGAATTCCTAGAAGATAGATATTCTAGAGCTTTTAGAAACTAGATATTTATATCTACTTCAATTATATCTTTCATCTTTGAACTTTGTCTATTGGGCTTATTTGGATTTTATTTTCTAATGTCGATTTAGTTCATGCTTCAACTACAATAATCATAATTAATATACAATTAAAAAGTAGTTATACCTATGGACATCTCAAACTATACTTAACATTTACCCAAAAAAAAAAAAAATTTAAGATGCAAATTTCAAGTCTCTTAATTGGGGTGAATCACATTAAGCTTTCTGCTACCTTAGTTATGAAAAGACAAGAAGAGCCATTATATGATTCAAGCAAAGCACAATCAAATTATGATTCTTTCCTCTATTCAAGCCCTACATTGAGGTTGAATTTTTATCAAATGTTTGAATATCTTCATAATTAGATCAAATAGCTTAGATTAATATGTTTGGGGTTCCGTTTCTTAAAATAAGGTCCTACTTTTTTCAATAAGTAATCGTAGGATACATACCAAATCAGGATACGCATATAAATCGTAAGATACCCAATCGTATCGTAGAAAT
This sequence comes from Gaultheria prostrata, assembly GCA_036023075.1. Lineage (NCBI taxonomy): Eukaryota > Viridiplantae > Streptophyta > Magnoliopsida > Ericales > Ericaceae > Gaultheria > Gaultheria prostrata. The sequence goes on along the minus strand of JAXBDA010004133.1, from coordinate 12,499 downwards.
TCTATACAAAAAGGATACAGGGTGCGATACGTATCGTGTATCGTAGGTTTTTAACAACTATGGATACAAGGGCATACCCCAGAAAAAGAAACAAACATCCTCCTAGCTGCCTTGAAAAAAAAGGGTATTGAGCCAATAAATCAAACCACAATCAAAACAAGAGAACACAATATTTCTTACGTGGGTCGGATAAATTTGGTTTTTAACCAAAGTCCCTACTCCACAGGCTTCCTCATCTATTAATCATTAATAAAATCTAAATGATCACATGCATCCACTTACATAGCAAGTAAATCATTGTGGATATAACACAATTATTCATAAAAATATATTTACACAAATATCGAACTAAGGCGTGGATATCTCGCTTTGTTTAAGGAGATTCAAGTTCTCCGTGGTTGATTAAATTTGAAGCAAAACCGATGCAGCAGAACTCCCACATAACCTGTCGCCCCAGGATACAACAACCCAACTGTTCAGTGGTGTGGCTCAAACCACTCTGCACAAGTAAGTTAGAACCCAATGCTCCATCAAATAAACACGTTTACCTTTTGTTGGGTAATCTCTGCATACAAATACAAAATGCAAAGCAATATATGAGATTCTTGTTGGAACTTGTGGTTCACATAGAGATGTACCGAGAAGTTCTAATGAAGGCCAAATGCGAGCGGAGCGGGGTGAGGGAAGCGAACCAACCCAACGGAGCGGAGCGGAGCAGAGCAAATAGAGTACACGTTACGGTGTATTTTAGGGTTGGAATAGAGTAGACGTTACAAATACTTTCTATTGTAAAAACCCTAGTTGACTGATCATAATAACAGACTCACTCTCGCTCCCGTGGACGTACCCGAATTTTGGGGAACCACATAAAATCCTGCTGTCATTTTTCTTTACTGTTTTTCGTATTCCATATTGTGTGTGATTGATTTAGCGCTAACAACTTTTGATCAGACTGCCTGTAGTGGCCGAGGGTAAGAGAGGCTAGGCAACGCAAGCCATTGAGGTCAAACAGATCACGCCTGGTTAGGGGCTGCTATTGAGGCTGTCCGAGCATCAGGCTAGACGGCTCGAATAACAGGTTCGGTTTGGGGCTCGGCGGGGCTTTAGTACCGCCGCTCACAACCCATCCTTAGGCAGTCACCCTTGCACGGCCGAAGACCTCAGTCCTCGGCGTAGATCCCACTTATCAGTGCTCGTGGGCTAACCGTGGCGGCCGACGATCGGAGTGTTCGACCGACTGGTTATGCCTAAAACCCACGTCCTTTACCGAGCATGCAGGGGCTGATGGTCCGCCACGTCAGAAGGGCCCGTGACTGATGAGACTAGACGAGTGACAGGGGGTGTCAGACGGCGCCTAGGCGAGGTGAGCTAGGCACCCATCGGTCCACACCACAAATCATAGGACGTCCCTAGGTCTGCTGCCCCTGCAGGCTTTGCAGGGATGACGTCAGCCGAAGCGGCGGATGCGCTCAAGGCACTCATGGTCCCCGCATGCTATGATCGAGACAGGGGACGCGCGTGAGGTACACCCCGAAAGCTTAATGGGCAAGGCTCCCCTGACCTATAAAAGGGGAGCTGGCTCATTAAGATTGAGGGCTCTTTTTTCTCTTCTTCCACTGCAGATATTGATCTCTTCACTTCCGGCGACTGATTAGACCGTCGGAGTGCTTTCCCGGACCACCACCGTCCGGGCTAGGCGCTAACACGAGTGTTACTTGTGCAGGCCGGCACGGGAAGTCTAGAGCCCAGACGATCCATTCTCCCTCCACCCAACCTTGTCTGTCGAAGAGGCTCAAAGGGTTCAATCGGAAAAACACTCTTCACACTGCCTTTCGTTCTCAAAGCCTTACAGCTGGCTTGTATCTCACAACGTGCATGACTGCATATATTGATGAGCAATAAGAGAGATCACAAATAATAGAGATGGAACTCAACAAAATAGCCAGACACGTAAATGACCCCTCATAAACATGGTTAGACAAAATAACCATATCCACAAGTTGCATATATAATTCCATTTTTCACAACCACCTCACTGTTCAGGGCATGGGCATGGGACATGCAGTGTCAGGAAACTTTGCCTCTATAAAAATTTGGCGGACAATATAGGAGCTCCATAAGTGAAACGATATATGACATTAACAGCGCGCCAGAGTTATTTTAATACATTAAAATACACTAAAACTCTAACACCTACTAACAGACCCAACCAAAACAGGAAAACATGCTTACACAGTAAAACCACGTACAAAATACAAATAACTTTCCAAGAAAACCACATATATTGATATAGAAATGATATCGATCGGTCACTTCATTTGAGACATTAAGGAGAGTGCATAATCGGAACAAAGTTGCAGTTCAATTTTCTCGTGAACAGCTAGTCCAAAAACTTCACTCATCTCCAAGTCCTCCAGCTCTTCACCAATAGGTAACTTCCAGTCAAACCAGTACAAGAGGTTGGCAAGTACATCTTCAATTTCCATGACACCAAATGAAATGCGTGGACACCCCTAGCTTCGCCCTGCCCTAAAAGGGATGAATTGGAAGTCTTGGCCGCTAAAATCGATTGGGTTGTTAACAAATCTCTCTGGAGGGAATTCTTATGGGTTGTGCCAATATTTGGGATCCCTTTGAATTGCCCATGCATTGATGAATACTCTTGTTTTTGGAGGAATATCATAGCCTTCCAATGTAGTACTCACAGTCAATTCTCTAGGAACCAAAAAAAGGAGCTGGAGGATGTAATCTAAGAGTCTCTTGGAAAACACATTTTAAGTAGTCCATTTGATCAATATCATCTTGATTGACCTTGTATTTCTTCCCAACCACTCTTCATACCTCTTCTTGAACTTTCTTCATCTTTGTTGGATTTTTTGTCAGCTCTGCCATTGCCCACTCCATTGTTGATGAAGCAGTATCAGTTCCTCCCAGAAACATGTTCTGTAATTTGAAATGATAAAAAGATTCATTGAGTTGGTAAAGAATAAAGATAGACGGAATGGAAGAGGGTACGTAGAAGTAAGAGATCTAGGAGAGAGCGGAACCAGTAAAATTGCTTTAATATTGTCTTGAGTGAAATCCATCCTCATCATGCCTTCATTCTGTAGTTCGAGCAGGATTTCAAGAAAACAATTCTTGTGATCAGGCTTATCATAATTTCCTTCGGAACTCCTGTGTCGTCGAATTAGCTCATCAAGGAAAGTATCTAATCCCTCTGAAGTGTTTTTCAGTCTCTTTACAAAACCAGTTAAGACATTGATCAATCCAAGAAAGGGAAAAAATCGCGGAAGCAGAATGCTCCCATATGCTCCATTGCAAACCTTAATAACTCTTCGAATCTTTTATTACCATCTTTTCTTTCGTATTTTCTACCTAGAGCACATTGAGATATTACGTTGCTGGATGTTTGTAAGAACAACTCCCCAAGGTTTACTGGGGCTCCATCAAGACTAGCGCCACGTATATTCTTAATCAACCATGCAACTTCTTCTTCTCTAACTGAATCAAATGATAGGACCCTATTTATACTCAAAAGCTGCAAAATAAAGATCTTTCTCATTTGCCTCCAATACTCCCCATGGGGAGAAAATGCTAGATCACAGCATCCATACATTATACCCTTAGCAGCCCTTGTTCGGAGTCTATTCGAGAAAGTAACATCTTGGGTTTTCATGATTTCTTTGGCTCTCTCTGCTGATGTGACAACAAGAGTCGGGGCACGACCCAAATGTAGCAACAATATAGGACCGTATGTTTGAGAGAGGCTGCGGAAAGATCTATGAGGGAGTGTACCTCAAAGGTGCAGGTGACCGATTATAGGAAGGCTTGGTGGTGACGGTGGCAAGTTGAGTTTTCTGCCACCTTTGAAGAAGGTGAGTGCAAATAAGAGCAATAAGATGAGGGATGAACTGGGAAAGGGATTGATCGATATTGTTTTGCAGAGCTCTTGCCACCATTGTTCTACTACACCTATAGCCATCTTTTTTTTTTGATCGGTAAAAAGAACTTTATTAATCTTTGAAAACACATTACAAAGATTAAAGGGGAACCTAAGAAAACGGCATCACAACGAAAGACGAGCATCCCAACAAGGTTGGCACCCACGCAACCGACAACCATATGTCACTTAAGACCTAAAGGGAAAGGATAACAAATGATTGGCAAGGCACCAACCAAAACGAAATACATAAAAGATATAACACGACATGCATCCAAAAAAGAGAAACAATCTCAGAGGTAGCCTCAAAACCATAACGACTGTGGGTATCCGGAATACTCCTCCTCCGTGATACCCCTCCAGATGCCTCCTCTGAGGCACCTCCTCCATAACACCTCCTTTAGGGTGCCTCCGTGACACCTCTTCCGCGGACGTCTCCCTCTCCTCTGGGGCACCACTTCCGCGGAACATCCAAAGTACGTCATTATCTTATGACTACACACCGAATTAGGCTCTTATGAGCCTAGCGACTCTACACAAGACCCCAGGTCGGGAGCAGGACCTAGGCATCCGTTTGGGACCTAAGGAGGTATTGGTTTGGAGGCTAGAGCGAAGGAATTGTCAAGACGCACCTCCGCAAGGGGGGCTCCATGACCGGCCATAGAGAGAGAGGGGCTCGCCTACGTCACCGACATCTGACGGAAGATCTCTGCAGCATCCCGCCTGACACGCCGGTATAAGGAGCCTGTATCATACCTACCATCTGGCCATGATACAGGCATCCATATATCACCCAACGGGGCCTCTGAGAGTATGATGGTAAGAACCTCAGTTCTGGCCATAGCACTCAAAGAGGAACTGTACATTGATACGCATTAATGGGGAAGATACGCTTCCTTGCCCTCCAAGGCTTCAAGGCTCCTATATAAACAGGAGTTGGTGGAGCATTCAAGAACAAGACACTGAATACCTACCTACCACTACTCCTCTCTGGTTACTGCTCCGCACTGCCACTCCTTTCTCTCTCTAAGACTGCCCTAAGCTCTCTCCTCCTCCACCTCCGGTGGTCTCGAGCACCATTGTAGCACCTACCATATTCTCAGAGGGACACCTCAGGTACTCTTCCCACACCTTACACCCACAACGACAAAACATCACCAGCTTGAGGCCAAAACCAACTGAATCTGATCTGGATCAACAGCAAACCAAACGATGAAGCAGAACATCAACCTCCAGCTCCCATAGAATCTGAGGACATATCCAACCAAGCTGACTCAATGCCCGCCACACCCCAGAGCACACACCCACTCACACCTCCAATGAAAAGGACATCAAGAACTTAGAGATTCAAACTCCTAACACCTTCCAGATTTCTTTTAAAATCATCCACTGAATACTCCCTGATGTTATATCTTGCTTTTATCCAGATGGCCATTCTAGTTTTTATCAACTCAATGCATTGAGATTCATCCCATGACTTGTTGTTGAATACTACTTCATTCCTCCCAGTCCAAATAGATCACAAAACAGCATAAAAACAAGCAAGCCAGCATTTCTTTTCAAACTTCTTGAATTTCTGATTATCCCAAAAGAACTAGAGATTTTCCAAGTTCGAAGGACAAACCTACTTCAGGACCCACCAATTCATTACCCCTGACCATACCTGCCAAGCAAACTAACAATGAAGCAACAAGTGGTTAGAAGATTCAGCAGAAGAAGAACATAATGGACAGTTTTCAAGCTCCTGAGCTATAATACCCCTTCTAACTAGGATAGACTTAGTAGCAATACCATTTTGAATAGGTAGTCAGGAGAAAAGCTCAACCTTAGGGGGGGGCAGATGTTTTTCCACAGAGAATTCAACATCTTGTTTTCTGAAAAAAGGTGCTCTTCCCATTTGGAGTACACAGACTTGACTGAAAATTTGCAATCTTTACTCCATTTCCATTGCAAACAGTCAGGGTTAGAATCATGGAGCTGAATAGTCTCCAAAAGATCATTAAGCATAGCTAAATCATTTAGTTCCTAATCCCTTAAAGCTCTCCTAAACTGCTCAGCAATCAAAGATCCTTTTTGCAAAGAGATTCTATAAAGTCTAGGAAATTGGTCCTTAAGAGGTACCTCCCCAATCCAGATATCCTTCCAAAATTTAGTATTTGAACCATCATTCACTTTGATTTTGAAACCACTTATAACAATATCCCCCAACCCACTTCCAGCCTGCCCAATAGAAAAGATATCTTTCCAAACATTAGAGGCACTGCCTCTAGTAGGTAACCTAGGAAGCCACTCATTTTCCTGCAGCCCATATTTCTTTGATACCACCTTTACCCATAATGATTCCTTTTCCTTACTGAACCTCCACCACCACTTGGCTAATAATGCAGTGTTGTGTTCCAATAGTCTTTTGCCCTAAACCACCAAATTTTCTACATTTTGTAATCTTCTCCCACCTTAACAAGTGAAGTTTCTTTTTCTCCTCAGATTCTCCCAAAAGGAACTTCCTCTGAATCATTTCAATTGAATTAGTAACTGCCACTGGGATTCTAAACAAAAACATGTAATAGATTGGCAAGTTACTCAAAGTAGATTTAATGAGAGCGATTCTACCACTCATGGAGATGTGCTTACTCTTCCAAGGTTTAAGTTTCTTCCTGACCCTATCAATCACAGGTTGCCATGTTTGAATTCTTCTAGGATTAGCCCCTAAAGGCAAGCCAAGGTATTTCAATGGAAGATCACCACATTTACAACCCACAATACTAGCCATCTCCTCCACTGCATTAGAAGCCACACCAATAGCACTGATCATACTTTTCTCAAAGTTTACTTTCAGGCCTGACATGTTCTGAAACCACCTCAGAATCTTCTTGATATTTACCAATTCCTCTACATTGTTGTTGCAGGAAAAAATGGTGTCATCAGCAAATTGGAGGTGAGAAACAATTTCTCCATTTACCCCAACTCTCACACCTCCAATTGAACCATCTTCTAAAGCTCTTTCCATGATAATGTTCAAGGCTTCCACCACCACATTAAATAAGAAAGGTGAGATTGGATCACCTTGCCTAAGCCCTTTTTGAGGAAAGATCTCATCCGTGGCAGAACCATTAACAAGAATGGACAGTGAAGTAGTTGAGATACAAGTTTTGATCCAAGAAGTCTGTAGATGATTTATTCGTACAGGCTTCTTGTAAGATGCCCACCTATAGCCATCATACAAGAAGTCTGTACGAATAAATCATCTAGTTGATCATCTCTTCTATTTATAAACAAGATTGGTGTAGGGATTGCGCGCAACATTAGGCCTGATGGAAAGTAAACCTGATTTCCCCCCAAATAAATGGTCTATAAAAGTGGTTAAAGAAATTATAAGGGAAATGATTTTTACTCCATATTTTAATACTTGCACCTTTTTTTTTTTTGTGGTCCTGTAGTGAATTTTTTATACCTAAAAGTTTCACTACAGGAAAAAAAGGGAGTGTGATTATCAAAACATGGGGCATGGAAATCACCTGCCAATTATAAATCTATTTTTCAGTGTGTACTAAGGGGTGCTTTGGCTTTTTGTCTTTATTCAAAAAACATTACATTTGTTGGTTTTACGTAGATTTTTTGGTGCATTATGGATTCGTCATGACGAGAGGAATCTACAAAGAGTAAGAAATTATTAACTACAAAATAATCAAATGATCCACACAAATTTAGATTATTTTTGTCTTTACTGAACTTTTTAAATTCCACTCGTAATGACGAAGCAATAATCCATAAAAAAATCGACACAAAACTAACAAATGCAATTTTTTTTTAACAAAGACAAAAAAATAAACTACTTGGTTTATTTAGTGGTTTATTTTAGCGAAAGCACCCCTAAGAGCATCTCCGGGAGACTCGCCTCTCCTTCCTTCCTCGCCAACGATGGCGAGTTTGCCCAGAAAAATGACCGGCCAGCAGCCTGGCTACCCTCCTCACCATCGTCACTAGGTCTACAATACCTCACCAAAGGAGGCGAGGTTTGGCGAGGTACTGTAGCACTCGCATGGGCCTCTCTCTCTCTCTCTCTCTCCTTCTTTGTTGAGGATTTTGGTCGATCAAACTGATTTTGGCCGGATTTGAGTCGGATTTAGGTCACAGTGGTGATGGTGGTGGTTTGGCTTGATAGGCGGCGGTGGCAGTGGTATGTGGTGGCTGTGTGTACATGTATATAGCCAGGGTCCAGTCAAGGATCACTAACTTTATTAAAATATAGACCTCCCCTCTCACGGTCATATTTTGATGATCTGAATCGCTCAATGTGTTTAAAAAAAATTTTAAGGGTACCCCACGAGGGATTGACAACAAAAAAAACTGATCGGGAAGGACTTGATCCTAGTAATTTTTCATAAAACTGTATATATTGACATTTATGAAAAACTACTCAGATCAAGCCCTTCCTGATCTTTTTTTTTCTTTCCTATTTCTAGTTGGTATCTTAAAAACATGTTTTAAACACATTGAGCAGTTCGGATCATCAAAATATAGCCGGGAACGATGAGGACCGTATTTTAACAAGGTCAGGGATCCTTGACTGTAGCCTGATTGTACATATATATGTGTGTGTGTGTGGGATTGAGTTTTTTTTTTAGTGAAATGGCTAGTCTGTTGGATAGAGATGATATTTCTTGTATAACTATATTAGTGTATGGCATATTTTCTTGGCAAATTTGTTGAGAATGCGATTGAAGCCGTTGGAGATGAAATGGGTAGAGCTCTGTGCAATATCTTGGGTTGATCATTGGGGGTGTGGGGTTTCCAATTCCTCCTCCGGCATCCTTATCTCTTTGGATGACCAGGGGATAACTAATATGCAAGTGGTTAGCCAACTTCCCTTATCATCTTTGCATTACCTAATTGAATTTTGTCTGGTTTTTGTGTGGCAATACCAGAGCCGCTTGTTTTAGTATAAAGTATTAGTAAAATGTGAGAATATACGAGTGAGATTGAGAGAGCAATCTGTAAGGCTCTGTGAAGCTCAGATTTGTTAGGAATCTGTAAAGCACTGTCAATTGAGTGTGTAATTACTACAGTGAAAGCGAGCCGGTCCTGATATTTGGGTTGTCCAAGCCCAACTCTAATTTGGTTGTCCATTTAATATTAAATTATGAAAAAATAAAAAGACATGGAAGTAAAACAATTACAAAAATACAACAGTTATTTTAGAAACCCGAATCAAACTCCCAATATTGAGCTCCCAGTCCCTACATCTTTGAGAGTTCTTTCTAAAAAGTTTACAAAATTACAAAACTTCAAACTTATAGGATACAATTATAAAAGATAAATGCAAAAAGCTATAATTGTACAAATTTTTTTTTTTTTGAAGCAAATAAGAAACTATCCTCATATTTTAACTATGATTTGTGTTGAAAAACTAATAAATTGTGTTAGCTCGCTCTATTTAAAAGTAAAATTTCTAACAATGTAAATAAGTAATGTGATATCGTAATCTTGTGGATTGAAAAGTAAAAAATAAAAAGTCTAGAACCACATTGAAAATGCACCCACATTTACACAAACATGCATAAAAATGTGGGGCTCAACATCACTAGTTTGTGTGATCTCATACATTTATATAGTATTTGTATGTATGAGTGTGTTGTTTTGATCAGTATGATCTAGACTTATTGGGGAAAAAAATGGAGTGAAGGAAAGCCTCCTGATATTAAAGTAAAAATGTTACTTCCTCCATCCTTTTTTAAGTATGTGACTTCGTAAATCTAACTTATTAAAGAACCATCATTATTACATCTTTCACTTCAACTTTACCTACACTTTCCACATCACATTTTATCTCTACTTTCCAAAATTATCCTTCACTTCTACCCACTAACTTTTCAAAACACACAAAAAGGACATCCCAAAATGGAAATACACTATAAACTTGACATCCCAAAATGAAAATGACAGTATAAACGTCTAAAAAAGGTGCCATTGGGAATCGAACTCGACTAATGAAGGAATTTGACGCCACTCAGTACCAACAGACCAAGTATGCATAACTTGTGTTGCATTTGGAAACCTTTTACATTTATACATAACTTACGCATTTTTTTTTGGGTGGCCCTAATTCCACGACAAATTTTGTTAGGGCCACGGCACTTTTCCTAATATGACTGTTTTGGCCTTCAACTCTAGCGCACCTTCCCCTCTTTAGTTTGTCCTCTCCTCTTCTCCCTCTCGTATACGTCGCCGCCGTTTTCCCTGCAGAACCACAAACCCTCCTCTGTTCTCTCTTTGCAGATCAGATAATGATGTACCTAGAAAACAAAAGAAGATCAAATAATCACCTTCTCTCTGGTAAACTTTGTGCGCAAATTTGATCAGTCATCGGTAATTGTGTTTCACGACCACCACAAATCTTCAATCACCGATTCACCATACTTTTTTGTTAACCTCCCATTCTCCATCTCCAAGCTCAGGCGAACCACCACCATTAATTATTTGCTTCTAATTTTTTAGCATTTAGTTGGGCAAATTCCATTAATCACAACCCACAATAGTGATTCTAAGGCAAGAATCTGGATGGATGGACATATGAGCCTCTCAATTGTTAATAGCGGTGGGTTGGGGTTGCGCGATCCATTTGGTTTGAGACTGAGCTTGGAGATGGAGAATGGGGTGGACAGTAGTAGCTATGGGGTGAGATATGTCTGGCTCTGGTGATTGATTGACGGTGAGAAATTTGGGTTTGTGAGACTCTGGTTGTTAGAGAGAGAGAGGAAGGAGTGGGTCCCATGGAGTATGGGATTTAAATATATGGTGACAGCTTTTCAAAGGGCAAATGGGTCTCCTTGCAAGTATAGTCGTGGCATCAACATTTCTTGTCGTGGCATTATCATTGCCCCTTTTTTTTTTTCTTTGGTTGTCCGAGCCCGGGTTGCCCACCCGGCACTGAAGTGTTTCTCGGATTGCCATTGGGTCCTTGGTCCAACAGAAAGTTTCCCGAATAGTCCATTAAGAGCACAATTGCATGCGGGATTAAATTCGGGTGAATGAATAAAATAGTATGTGGTATTATTTATGGAGACTGGACCCATATTGATGTGATATCTCCAGAGGGAGGGTAAAAAAGTATAGATGATTTGGATGAGGTATTAAAAAGGGAAGATAAAGGTGGGTGGATGATAGAAAAAGCTATCAAATAACTATTTTACCCTTGTGCAGTCCCATACTTGAATAAGCATTAAATTAATTATTATAATTGCATACCCAATATATTTAGTTACTTTTTAATAATTTACTTGATTGAAAATTTAAAATTTTAAAATATATGAAAAAAATCATTTTTTTAAAAAATAAATACATTTGAATGGTCGGTTGGTATCCAATTTTCTTTGTTGAATGGTTAGTATCCAACTTTTGGCCCAAAAATTAAATATATTTGAATACTCAACCGAAAAAGAAAGATACAAAGACCAAGCCAACAATATAAAATACTTCTGACACAATTTTTTTTAAAATTTCGCATCAAATTAAAGATCTCTATTAGTATTTTAATTTGGTGGAAAAAAATAAGAAATTATGCGCGAAAGTAATTTGTTTTTTTTATCCGAAGGATATTGCAAAATCAACTCAAAAAACCAATAATGTAAAATACTTGCGCATACAATTTTTTTCAATTTTTTTCGCCTCGAATTAAAGAGCTCTATTAGCCGTTTGATTTGGTGCAAAAAAAAAGTAATAAATTATGTGCGAAAATACTTTATTTTTTTATCCGAAGGATATTACAAAGCCAATTCATAAAGAGTTTGAAGAGCACCGTAAACACACACACACACATGCTGGCAAAACCCAGGGGTAACGTGGTCATTTTGCTTATTTATGTAGGGGGTTTATTTTTGGGCTGGGTCTACGCAGCCCATAAATAAGAGGGGGGAAGAGGGTTACAATTGGATTAATTATGGAGGGGCGAGATTATGGAGTGTTGGCTTTTCACTCCCGAACCCAGTGGCAGCTCCAAGAACTCTCACGAAGGTGTTTAAGAATTCTACTACGGTCCTATAGAAATCATAACTATACATGAACGAAAAAAAATTCTACTGACATCAACAATGCCACAAAAAAAACAACAAAGTATTTAGCATATTACAATTTTCCTCGATTACTTTTCATATTTTAAAACCGTTGCATAATAGCATTGTATCAAGACAATTTTAATTAGGCATCTTGTACAAAAAAAGATCTTTATGATTCCATCCTATGAATTTTGAATACTTATGATTTCATCCTGTAAATATATAATTGGACCATGGTGCCCTTATTAATTATTTTACATATATGAACAGTTATAATTCCTCCCAAATTTTAGGGATTATGTTAATCACCTCCCTATTTTGGTGGGATTCATATTCACCATTTCCATCCACCAATTCCATTTCCCTTTCCACCACCTATGTTAATCAATATCAGTTTCACAACCAATGTTAATCAATTTCAATTCCTCCCAGATTCCATTTACGTTAATCAATTCCGTTTCCGTCCGCCACTTCAATATATACACATATAGCTATTTTCCTATATATA
>JAXBDA010004132.1:0-30520 GCA_036023075.1 Gaultheria prostrata | reverse complement strand
ATAAAACCATCTTGTTCAAAATCCAGTAACCATCTCAGGGTTCAATTAATCACACTCAGGCAAGTACGATTACTGTCACCATAATGTTCTTCACTATTTGCCTTATTTGGTTGCATCCACTTTTACACTGTCTTTGGCTTGGGGAGGAGAAAAGAGAAGAAAGGGGAGTAATCTCTCTTATTAGTGAGAAAAGAAAACCCCTTTTGACAGACATGAAAAGAAATGCTAAAGAAGGTAAATTTGCCATACTTCAGAAAATAATTATACCTTTGTCTCACATAAATGAAAGTTGCAGTTCGCAGCGGCGAAATTCAACCATTTTTGTTTCTTTGTGAATTTGCTCGACCAAGCGACCTTCGAATGAGCGGCAGTTGATCGATTCACCGGAGCCACAAAGTTGCCCACCGTTGTCGGAGAAGATTCTGAGACAAAAGCGTGGGTGACAGCTTTCACCGTCGACGACGTCGGTTTTAAAGCGTTGAAACGGGCTATATGGTTTGATTCAGTATAGCTAAACTCATTTTAATAAACAAAAATTCATTCAGATCAAGTACTAATCTATATCCAATTAATATGAAATTTGTACATGATTTGTATTTTTCTACGTTCTACGATATGAATGGCTTAGATCATTCAAATATGAGCAAGGTAGGTAGAAAGTGTCCTTAAAATCCCCTAAGGGTTCTTAGAACTAAATTGATGTGGAGGAGGACTTGATTCCGTGTATCCAAACCCATTTTAAGAAATAAAAATACGTTCAGATTAAATACGAATTTGTATTTTTTTAAAGCAATTTTTTTGAATCATATGTGTTATAATACTTTCTACAAGCTTAATGTTTCAGATCATTAAAATATGATCGATATAGATAGAAATTGTCTCTCTAATACTCAAGAATTTTTAGAACTGGAACGTTATTTGTAAACGGCATCGTTTTAAGGGCATGACATAGGTTCAACCTATGCCATGACGTGGAAAATACTATTTTTACAGAAAAAATTCTCCTTTAATTTCTCTGCCCGACTCCTCCGTTACTTTGCTCGCTCGACCCCGCCGGCGACACATCGCCGCACTGCTCCGCTCCGCTCCAACCAGGTTATATACTTATATCCAAAGTCTGCTTCTCTCTCCTCAAATCGACTCCATTCTCCCCTCTACAGGTATACTTCTCTCTCTCTCTCTCTCTCTCTAAAGGATTTCTTGTATAACATGGTTGAAAATGATTGAAGAGTGGTACAGAACCTAGAGGAGCGGTGGCTTCTGGTGATGATGCGGGTACGTCGGGTGTACGTAAATTATATATTTTATAATTATTAGTCTCCTAGTAGGCGATTGGACTTCCACTGGTTTGTATTGCTTGTCTTATTGGTCCCTTCTGAGATGCTTCTTCAGAGCTGGGGCACTGTGTCTTGCATCTTGAGACATTTTGGATATCAAGCTTCTCTTCTTTACATACCATGTATCTGAAGAAGTTGCATCATTCAGCATATGCAAAGATTTCCTGCTTGGTGACAACCATCTCATACTCCAATTAGTGTTAGATGAACTACTCAGTTCTCTCAGTGTATCTGCATGACCTTGTCCCACGATTTGGCAAGGTTAATGGTATGGGCTAAGTGCCCGATACTGCTACCTGCGAGACACTTGTATCCTTGAAATTTTTAGTGCTCTTTGGAGTAGAAGCAGCTCACATTTGGTAGGAAAATATAAATTTCTTCTGTAACATGGTTGAAAATGTAGAAATCCTTTTCAAAATCCATTTGATTTGATTACATTCCTACATAGTAGCAGCATCTAGTGTAGAAAGCAAATTGAATGAGGAGGCTTTTGGAAAGGGATTCATGTTGTTGACCCAATTAGAGAGCTTGGTTTGGCTGGGTTTGGTCCCTGTCCATCAACCATGCCTTATTCATGAATGCATATCCACTCTTTGGATGTATATACTATATAGCCATATTGCTTAGGGGTCTAAGAGATCTGATTCCTGGACAAACACCCGCATAGGATGTGTAGACTGGAGCCCATGTAAGATGGTTCCCAGTTGGCCTCCTGCCTGGATTTAGCTCTGTTTGATCTAGACCTTAATGTCTAGTTCCTATATATGTCAGTATCGCTGGACGAGGGCAGTGGCCTAGGACATGTGACTCAAGCACTTTGATGTCCATTGATATAAGTTAGCTTTACTTGAAATGGGTTATGCTTTAACTGGTCTCTGTGACTGCATTAACGATAATGCAAAATTAACGATAATGCAAAAAGAAAGGCAATTCATCTCTTTGTGCTGAATTTATATTACCTTAGTGAACGCCTTTTGTGGCTACTCTTAGATAGCTCAAACATGAAGAGAAGTGATATATGGAAGAGCTACAATGCAATATTGCAGTTCTGTGTCTATGAAGCTGAAACAGTACTTTATTTTGCATTCAAATAGAAACGCGGGTTCATGGGGAAGTGGTTTTTCTTTTTTTCCCGGCTTGTTTTGTGTGTGAAGGTCTCATCATGTGGGTGAGACATGTGAAAAGAAACTGCACGCTCTCCCACTACGTCCACTCTCTCCCACCTCCTTTCCCATGTCCTCTCTCTCCCAATTTCTGAAATAAAAAAATTCGAAAATCTAGAAAATTAGGATTGGGGTTTGAAGTGTTTTGAGGGCTCAACTACATTGTTATAAGGTATAGATAGAAGATAGATACATAGTGCGTATACAGTGACGGTCTAGGCCTAGGCCTAGGGCCTTCAAAAAAGTCCCCAAAATAGGGGTACTCCAAGAATTTTTAGTAGTGGGCTTGAATAGGGATCTTTTTTAACCCAAAAAAGAAAAATAAAAAGACCCAATGTGATTTTAAAAAAGGCCTAAACAATTGTAATGAACATTGGGGCCTAAAGGCCCAAGCTAAAGAGACCCCTGATCCAAAAAAAAAAAAAAAAACAGAATTAGTTTTAACTTTTGAACTCGTACTCGATAGACATTCGACGATCAGAACGGCAGTCCTCACTAAATTACATTTATACGGGGGAAAAGCAATTATTACAGACAGCGAGTGAGCGTTGTACGGCGATATTTGGACTTTTTGGAGATTGATGATTCTTTAGTTGCTCTTGTCGGCCATTGAAAAATTCTTTAGTTGCTCTTGTTGGCCATTGAAAAATTCTTTAGTTACTGGAAAAATTATTTGTGTTGTGCTCTCAGGGCACAATTTTTAGTCTAGACCTAGGGCACTCCAAACTCTTGGACCGGCCCTGTACACACATATATACGTGTGTACAGATTCTTATATGTAGACACACACACACACACACACACACACAGAGTGAGTAGGATTGAAGTTGTATGGCATAATGCCCTGTTGTCTGTAGATTTTATTGTTGAACTTTGTTGTCAAATCCGCTGGAATTTAGGATTGTAAATATTGCTCATAGTATTAGAGGATGCATGGTACAGCTTCCGAAATTCGTACAGTGTATTTTTGTTCTTTGTTTATGTTGTTCTGAAGGGAAGTCAGTCATTGGTACACCTTTGAGTTTGTGCCTTTGAGTCATACCAAATGAAAACTTTACTCAAATTTGACTCAAGTTTGAGTAAGGATTGTAGATGCTCTTAGAGGTAAATAAATATAATTGAAGACAAAAGAAATACCTGAAAAATGAGTCCCCCAAGAAGATACTTCCAGTTCCCGGCTAGAAGGTTGATTTCTGTTATGATTTTTTAGCAAACTCTTCCATAGCTTCTCACCCAAAAACAAAAACTCACAAGAGAAAAAGCAAAAACAGATCAATAAAAAGTCAACAAAAGCAAATTAATCACACAAAAGGGAGAAAAAATACCCACCTTTGGGGCCTCACGACAAATATAAAGTGACATCTTATCGTAGATAGCCTCATATCGAGCAGAACAGCCACACCAATGTGCTCCAACAGAGAATGAGTAGACAAAACACTGTTATTTGTAGATAAAGAAATCCAATAAACCATATGTCAAAATCTCACAGCTAAGTTTCATGAGTTATAAACAGTTGTCCAGTTAATTTTATTTCATAAGGAAAGAGGTAAATGCATTCTTCAAAATAACTTGAAGAGTGCATGAATATGCAATACACATTTGACACTTACGTGAGCCACTTTTCACATTGCATTGAATTTCAACTGAATTACACAAGTCAATTTATACACAACCTCTTGATAGAATCCTTACTAACCCCCCAACTAATCTGGAGCTGGCATCAACTTCTCTTCAAGAATGCCACCACTGGAGTAACTAACTCCTCTAATATATTTGGATCTTGGCTAGCTGTAGGAGCATGAGCTCATGGTCCTCTCTAATCAGACTCCCGACCCATTTCGGAAGGAATCAATCACCCATAAACTTTGAGCCCCAGTAAGACACGAGCAAAAAAACACTTGTCTCACACGGCACCTAGTTCGCAGGACTACTATCACAAATGGGTTTGAGACCTTGGTTGGGTAAGAAAGAGCAGCTATTTAAGTCCAATTATTTTTCCGACTTGTCTACCTCCATGGTGGTTGTAGTTACCATAACTCTAAGCCCCTTATTCTTTCTTAATCCCAAAAGGATAGACTAACAAACACCCAAAAGCCTTTTCTTTTTTTCCCAACATTATATACATCAGTGGCGTTAGAGGCGAATTAGTGGGTTAACAAGAAAGGGATTCGTCATTCGACGTCTCTTCATAAACTTGAACCCTAGAACTCCACTTGGAAGCTAACCGGTGCTACCAGATGGGGCCTAAGAGCCACGTCTAAGCACCCAAAGGTCTTATACAAGTTTTAAGTTTCAGCAAGCATATAAGAAATTGACCTCAAAGTTGGAGATTAATGAATCCAGCTAGGGGAAAGAGTAGAGAAGTCATATGGGAATGGGAGGGGTGAGAAAGCGGTACCTGTACTTAACAAAGAAGCCTAGTATGGGTTACCTATGAACCAAGTTGCTTCCTACCAAACTTATTGGTTCCATTTTCAGTATTGTGGGAGAAGATATGAAAACTGACTGTAAGATACGCCATTGGACTGTAGGACTCCCATGCAAAAGAGTATCGTTTTCCCGAAAGAGATGATACGAGCATAGGATACTTTATCTTAGTATGATAATCGTAGGTCAATACCAAGGGTGAAGAAGAACGTCACCCTGTATCTCTCCCTCTACCTTGTGTCTTTTCCCTGTAATCAATTTCCTCCATTGTTACTATTCAAAGCCGTGGTACAGCTAAAGATCAATAAAACAGTTTCATTTCCCATTTCCATATTTGTGAGTTTATCAGTATATGCACGTTTCCTATACTGGTTGCACTTGTGTGTGTGAGAGAGAGAGCGTGCTAGTAATGGTAACTTTCAATTCCTATTACTCGCGTATATGTTATTTGATAGGAACAAATTTCAAGTCAACGTTAAAAGTATAAGCTATTAATTCGTCCCTTCAATAGCTATGAAGGATCTTGAAATAAATACCAAAATCTCATTGGACATAAAACCATCTTGTTCAAAATCCAGTAACCATCTCAGGGTTCAATTAATCACACTCAGGCAAGTACGATTACTGTCACCATAATGTTCTTCACTATTTGCCTTATTTGGTTGCATCCACTTTTAACCCTTTTTGACAGACATGAAAAGAAATGCTAAAGAAGATAAATTTGCCATCCTTCAGAAAAATAATTATACCTTTGTCTCACATAAATGAAAGTTGCAGTTCGCAGCGGCGAAATTCAACCGACTCTTTTTGTTTCTTCGTGAATTTGCTCGACCAAGCGACCTTCGAATGAGCGGCAGTCGATCGATTCGCCGGAGCCACTAAGCTGCCCACCGTTGTCGGAGTACATGGCAAAAGCGAGGGTGAGAGCTTTCACCATCGACGACGTCGGTTTTAAAGCGTTGAAACGGGTTATATGGTTTTGATTCGCTATAGCTAAACCCATTTTAATAAACAAAAATTCATTCAGATCAAGTACTAATCTATATTTAATTAATATGAAATTTATACATGATTTGTATTTTTCTACGTTCTACGATATGAATGTCTTAGATTATTTAAATATGACCGAGTTAGGTAGAAAGTGTCCTTAAAATTCCCTATGGGTTCTTAGAACTAAATTGATGTGGAGGAGGACTTGATTCCGTGTATCCAAACCCATTTTAAGAAATAAGAATACATTCAGATTAAATACGAATTTGTATTTTTTTTAAACAATTTTTTTGAATCATATGTGTTATAATACTTTCTACAAGCTTAATGTTTCAGATCATTAAAATATGATCGATATAGATAGAAATTGTCTTTCTAATACTCAAGAATTTTTAGAACTGGAACGTTATTTCTAAATGGCGTCGTTTTAAGGGCATGACATGGGTTCAACCTATGTCATGACGTGGAAAATACTATTTTTACAGAAAAACTACTCCTTTAATTTCTCTGCCCGACTCCTCCGTTACTTTGCTCGCTCGACCCCGGCGGCGATACATCGCCGCGCTGCTCCTCTCCGACCAGGTTATATCCAAAGGCTGCTTCTCTCTCCTCAAATCGACTCCATTCTCCCCTCTACAGGTATACTTCTCTCTCTCTCTAAAGGATTTCTTGTATAACATGGTTGAAAATGATTGAAGAGTGGTACAGAACCTAGAGGAGCGGTGGCTTCTGGTGATGATGCGGGTAGGCAATAGGACTTCCACATTTTGGATATCAAGCTTCTCTTCTTTTTACATACCATGTATCTGAAGAAGTTGCATCATTCAGCATATGCCATGATTTCCTGCTTGGTGACGACCATCTCATACTCCAATTAGTGTTAGATGAACCACTCAGTTCTCTCAGTGTATCTGCATGACCTTGTCCCACGATTTGGCAAGGTTAATGGTATGGACTTGCTCTTATAACATGTTTTACCCACTGATACATAGTACGTACTGACATACATATATACGTATGTACAGATTCTTATATGTAGACACACACACACACAGAGTGAGTAGGATTGAAGTTGTGTGGCATAATGCCTTGTTGCCTTTAGATTTTATTGTTAAACTTTGTTGTCAAATCCGCTGGAATTTAGGATTGTAAATATTGCTCATAGTATTAGAGGATGCATGGTACAGCTTCCGAAATTCGTACAGTGTATTTGAGTTCTTTTTTTATGTTGTTCTGAAGGGAAGTTAGTCATTGGTACACCTTTGAGATTTGACGTTCGTCTCTAAGGCGTTTCAGTTCTTAGCTAAATGTTGTGTTTAATCATTGGATCCTTATTGAAAAGAGGTCTGCTTGCATTTCTCCATGAACATGGTTGTATTTCAAATTTTAAGTCTAATAACCTAAAGGGTATGCAACTACTTCCATGAGAACGATGTCAGTAAAATAACATAAGCTGAAACACACTACAAGATAAGTTGGTTTTTGCATCGGAGTCGTCACAGGGGTGCTAATTTTTTACTGCTTAGTGGTGCTATTACTATTGTGACTTACAAGGAGCGATTGTGATTAGATGTTGAGAGTTCCAAAAGACATAAGTGGAGGGACAAAGAATGACATGGATTGAAAACTTGAAATAGTAAAATGGTTGCCCTGAACGGCTGAACTTAACTAGTTGATGCTCTTTTGTAAACAGATTCATGCCTAAGAATTCATGTAGGTGATCCAAATCGTTGGTAATAAAGCTTTCTTTCAACCCTTTAAAGCGAAAGCAGTAAAGCTTCTTGATGTGATATGAGTTTATATAGGACTTGCAAGTTTGGGACTGATTTCAACTCGTGTTTGGTTGAGTGGAAAGGATATAGGACGGAAGTGGTGGTAAGGCTTTAACACAATGTTACCACTTTACATCATGTTTTTTTGAACAGCCACTTCCCATCATGTTCCCCATTTTTCAGCCTTATGGTCTCTTTAGAGGAATGATACCTCCCTCATTCAATCCTCCAAACTAACCAAGGAAGACAATATAGTGATGGGAAGGCTTTGACACCATTTCACCACTTTATATCATGTTTCTTCCTCATTTTTCACCTTTATGGGCCCTTGAGTGGAATGATTTGTCCCTCGTTCCATTCTTTGGAAGCTACTATTTGATTGTTGTCTGCTATGGTACATGGATCCTTTATTTTGGCTGAAGTATCCGTGCCCTGTGTCCAACACACGTATCTATTTTGGACACTCAGATCCTCTAATTGTTATGATATTTACAAAAGAGACTATCAAATTAGCTAGAACAACGATATTTCAAGTAATCCAAATGCACAAGGCAGTCAACGGAGGTGTTCCGGAGGCTTGTGGTCCAGCCGTTTCATTCGTTGTGGTAGACATCGACAATTCCTACAACTCCCTCGGTAGGCGGTGAATCTGTCTTAAGGAGACTGTCTAACACAAGACTCGGTTATCGTGTTTTTGCTATACAGTTTGTATCTCGTTCTTAATCTGAATTTGATTATGTATTATGTAATTTGAATTGGTATTTATCAATGAAATTGTTCTCTGGAATTTCCAATTGTATCGTATTTTTTCCAACAAACCTTAGCTGTAAGTTCTTAATAAAAAGTAAAACTAGCTAGCATTGTACCCTAAACACAAAGCTGCGCGACCATTGCAATTGATTCCATTCAAACCCTCAATTTTCCCTTCAAGAACTAGTTTTATGCTACACAAAGTCAAGGTGATCACTCTTTTACCTCTCTTTTTGGACTGCATTGTTTGGAAACACCATTCTGTTTTCTTAATGTAGGAATTGTTGAGGATTCAGATCCCTTGCGACAATTTTAGTAGGGAGAAGCTGAAACTCTGATGATTCTAATCACTTTGTTCTTAAGAGGCCTGTTCTGCATCACTGTGAGATACCCTGACTCCATTTGACATGCCATGGGAATGACAGGTACCTATTACAAATGCTATCTTTTTCAGTGGAGATCAATGTGAAGGCACTGAAAATCCAGTGATTGAGAGACTATCCGATCTACAGGGAATTGCTGAAATTCTGGTTTCGAAATTTGGTGGTTCTGTAAATGCTTGGGTTATTGAGGCTTCCAGTTTTAATGGCCCTTTTGCTGTTTATAAGGACTTTATTCCGACTGTAAACAGCTGGGTAGAGCCAAAATCATACAACCCCAATGGATTTCCAGCTTCTGTATCAACCATTGCTCTTGTCATATTGCCTCCAACAAGTATGTGTGATCAGCTTGTATTTTCATGCCTTCCTGTGAAGGATTTGTTTCTCAAGTTCAATTGATTTCTCCTTAAGTTTTTGCTAGTTATACTTAAGCATGTACATATTACTTTCAAGAATTGTGCTAAGGCATGAACATGTGAAGTCTGTAGTTGCGCTAAAAATCATGAATTTGAAGGCCTGAAACTACGGGTTGGTTGATGTGAAGGGCAAATAAATGCGTTACCATCTGGAAATATTGGAAAGATGGGAATCATCAAGAATGTTGAATTGGATGCATAGATTCACCCAAACATAAAGAAAGGGAAATCTAAAATCTTGAATCCAAGCAGTGTTACTTTGAGGAGAATCTGACAATTAGCCAAGAAAGGTAAAGTGGCAAGGTAACCTGGCATGAGTTTGACTGGGGACATTGAATAAATCTTACAGGGTTTGGGAACCTTTATGATGTTATGATATATTACTATTGTTGCTTCTTTCTGTGACTGTGATTGTATGCAGGGTTTTTCATTGTGTGTATCAACCCAAGATGGTGCCTAAGATTTCAGTTCAGGATTTGGTTGAGTCCTTGTTGCAATTGATTTTAATATGAGAAAATGTGTCATCCCAACTTTCTTATTGCATTCCAAGCTGCTTCACTCAATGAATTTGGGGATTGTATTTTTGTCAAGTTTCTTATGAATTTCTGCTATTATCAGTGTCGCAGTCAGCCAAATTGTTTCCACGTCATGTTCCAATTTAGCTGCCGAAGTCGCACATATATTGCTTTCACAAAGTAAAATATGGATTCATTAAATGTCCATATGGCAGGAAAAACACTTCATTTCACGAAGACATGAAGATTCATACGAAGCTGGGGTACCCTCGTCATATTTCCCTTAACCCAAAACACTGATCCTTGGATTTAGCAAGGGTGGAACTGTGCTGAACCAGCTAGTAACTGAGCTTGGAATGGATGAAGGCCCTGTTAATATCCTGGAAGGATGGAATCAAATGATTCCAAGGTCAAAAGAAAGCCTCTTAGACATCATAGCTGAGATACATTATGTGGATGGTGGTTTGAATTCAGCTGGAGCATAAAGGGCTTCTGGAATTCATTTTTCTTCACGGAACTCCCATGCAATGGTGTGATTAAGAGTTTGGATCAAAGACGAAAAAGAAAAACTGCTTCAGCTGCTTAAATTGGGAGCTCAGTCAAGCGAAGATAAACTACAAGTATGCAAGAGATTTTATTTTGCTGATAAGCCCCCTAGTCTGCAGATGCATTTTGAAGTAATAGAAGAATTGGAAGTGAGCTGATTGTTCTCGTCATGTCTGATATTTGCAACCTGTTTATATTTAGCAAATACTGGATGGTATCGGGTTGTAGGGTAATGTATAGCGTCTTGTTCTTTTATGTACGTGTAATAGTATGTGCAATTTATGTATATTTAGTTTGCCTTTTTTTATGAATAAATTGCAAGCTTGATCCTCTGAGATTTCATGTTAAGTTTAGAACGGCTACGTATGCCTAGTCTCCATCACCATTCTTTAGACTATGGACAAAAGTCCATGACAACATTGTATAGGCCTTGCACCATGCAGTCTCTAACTCTTGATGAATCCAATTTCTCCCCATTCACATGAAAGACAAAATCTAAAATAATCGTTGGAATGCTTTCTCATATGGAGCCATATGATATACTTTTAAAACAAACATACAGAACCTATTCTAATAAACTGAACATGCATATTACCAGCAGCTGCCTTAGATCTGTAAATAGCATCTAAGTTTGTTGGCTGTCAAACAACAAAAAGTACCTGGTTAAAAGAACAAAAACATGAGTTGAAGTTTTATGTGGAGAGATCGCCATAGTCAATAAAGCAAGACTACCAAGGATCATAGAACCCATCTACGTCGAACCCATTACGACTATCCATGTATCGGTCCCCATCATTAGAACAGATTCCACATAATAGCTTGCCTATGAACATCTTCAGTGAAAAACAAGCTTAATCCAGCTGACATGGTTCAACACAAATTCATAATTCAGCAACAAGCACTGAGTAAGCATATTTGCCTAATGGTTGTTACCGATTAATGCTCACTGAATTTAGCCAAAAGCCAATGAAGTCTAAAAAAAAGCTCTTATTGTAGATGTATAGATGATATTGTCACAATGAAACCCGCAAAAAAGGGTGAGATGTTGGTCTCTGAATTCTAACCATTTTCTTCAGCACCAAGTACGTTTGCCACTGTTTATGATTAAATAGAACCCGAAACAACAAAAATAGAAAGGCCTTAAAATGCACATTACACTCTTGTGGCGCTTTTAACTCCTATCCAACCACCAATGGAATGTAAAATTGAGGCTAAAATGTCTCCAATGACAATTCTGGTTACACTTGTTTTCTGATTTATGAACTACTCTTTAAAATGGAGTGTGTATGTGTATATATGGTGCTATTCTAGGTTTCGAAGGACAATTCTAGCATAAACTTTCACTTCAAGTGGGGTCGTTACTGCTGCATATGCAGTACGCAGAACCCGTGGTGCTCCAGCATCCCGAAGAAGTGCTATATGGTACATCACGTGCTGGCCACTGGTAGTTGTGAACTACAATTCAAAGAACATAATTGCAGAGGGATACATTCAGATTAGTAGACATTATCTTCTAGAAAATGTTCTTACACAAAGATAGAGAGATCATTTACCTGGAGAAGTGCAAATATAGCACATGCCTTGATTTCAGAAGAAGGATTTCTAAGCATGGCCACGAATCTTCCAATCTTGGCTCCACTGACAAGTATAAAAATGAGAACAAAAAAGAAGTTGAAAAAATCATGAAAATTTTGAGGAAGCATGAAAGCTTAACGGATAAACAAGAAAAAGCTTGAGTTAATATGCCTCATCTTCTTTGACATGCAGACATAGCTTGAGATAAAGTAGAAATTCTTATAAAATTGCAAAGGAAAAAGGATTGAGAAAGATATAATACTTCAGAAAAATGGAAGTTTGCATAGCAAGGGCAAGCGAGAGAGAATAAAAATTACACCGGAGGGAAGACCTAAATCGAGCTGAAACATAGGAGAAAATAAGGTTACAAGAACCTATGAACAAAAAGGATTTACTCCTCTTGGTTCACCCATTATTAGTGAAGCAAAATCTGAAACAATATTAGTAATCTTGATTTTAACGAATATAATAGCTTGATTTTTAGTTTCCTCGTTGACAACATATCTCAGTCCATAGTGTAAATAATCTTCCAGAAATTTCCATTGATATTTTTAGATCTCAGCATACTGCAACCACTTGTTCACTTCAAACTACGTTCAAATATGCACAATATTTTCCAGCACCACTCAATTAAGTCTTTATACCTATTCTGGGGTTAGACGGAGAGCCCTTGAAATTGGTATAATTTAAGATTCAGATCCAACAACCGTCGTAGATAATTGGCATCAAGAACTAATATCAATAGAAGCACATGGTGATATACCATAACAGGAAAGATTTACGTCGAATTAACTCTATGCTATATACTCCCTCGTTCCAAATTGCTTGTCCCTTATACTATTTTGGGATGTTCCAGATTGTTAGTCCTCTTTGAAAAGTCAAAACAAAATTTATACGGAGGGCAGTGTTGTCTTTCAAGTCTGTAGTGAGAGAAGTGCAGAATCTAGGGAGGGGGGGGGGGGGGGGAGAGAGAGAGAGAGAGAGAGAGAACCTGCATCTCAAAGGACCTGTTTCTTCTATATAAGATGATTCTGCTACTTGCCGCAAAGGTGGAAGGGCTGATGATGCAGCCGCAGCAGCAAATGTTTGTGAATCACAAAAAGAACGGAGAAAAGATTTGATCTTCTTTAGCGCCATTACCTTAGTCATTTGTATGCTAAAATTTGTAGATTTGCTAACAGATGAAGTTACTTTCGCAAATTCCTCCATTCTGCAATCAGTATGCACATATATAAGATCACACCATCCTGTTACTCAATACTCAAAAGATTTTACAGTTTCTAGAATTATTGAGAGGTTGACATAGTTGAACAAATAGGGAAATCTAAGGAATAACAAAATTGATTCTTTGCCTTATAAATGGGATATTTCATTTCATTTCTTAAAGAGGCAAAATGGGATAAGCATTTTACAAAACTTAGAAGAGAGGAAAGACGAAAGGATTACTAAAACCATAGTGTTTGGTTAAGATACAAAAGAGAGATGTGATCAGGTACCTTCCATAAAAAATGTATGCCAATGCCAATGCAGCCATAAAACGTGCCAATTTAGATGCTGAACACGAACAAACATGAATGAGGGCTGGGACTCCCCCTTCCATCACTATACCAAGAGCATTAACAGGGTTCAAGGCAAGAATCCAAAGAGCTCCAGCAGCAGTCTCATGGACAATCTGAAAGAGGGTAAACATGAGGTTTGATTAATGTGCAAAGCATGAAGAAGCACTTGAATGTTCAACTTGTAAAGATGAAATGCGGGCAAGACCCTTATCCATCGTCATCTCATGCCTAACCAAACTGGGTTCAGATTAATTTGCCGAGAAACTATGTCCAGGAATTGGATTTCCTAGGAGTTGGAAGCCTCATCCCTCCTTAATTATGCAATCAAACATGGCCACTAGGTTTACGGGCTCCCAAAGTCAAATACATAAGATATCTGAGGGGAAATTGTAATACCCCAGGTTTGGGGGTAGATGGTGTTTAGTCCCACATTGGTTGTTTACATGAGTGATCTTGGATATATAACAAAACATGTAAGAGACTACTAGTACCTTGGGCTTAAGCATTTTGGGCCATGTGGTGTGGCTAGTGGATCAAATCAGGGTACTGGGCTAGTGGTCTGCATGGAGCGTTACAGATGGTATCAGAGTCCCGCCCTGGTCCAAGTGGTGGGTAGGATGCGCTCTGCCGCCACGGACACCAGGGGAGGTTGCTGGGAGTATGCAACGAGGACGTTGCATCCCTAAGGGGGGAAGATTGTAATACCCCAGGTTTGGGGGTAGATGGTGTTTAGTCCCACATTGGTTGTTTACATGAGTGATCTTGGATATATAACAAAACATGTAAGAGACTACTAGTACCTTGGGCTTAAGCATTTTGGGCCATGTGGTGTGGCTAGTGGATCAAATCAGGGTACTGGGCTAGTGGTCTGCATGGAGCGTTACAGAAATAGCAGAAAATATTGGGAGGGAAATTAAAGCTCTGTGTGTGTGTGTGTGTGTGTGTGTGTTTACAATAAGCATACGCTTTCTTGAAATATATATCAAGATGGATCAAATGAAAGGCTTCGCCACACCATTTTGTGTTTCCCAGAATAGTAGAAAATATGGCAAAGGGAAATAAAATTTCTCTCTCTCACGGTTTACAATAATAAGTAATAATCCCTAAGCCCAACCCTCTTTCTCGCATGATTTGGATAGTTTAATCATACAGTAATCAGCAGTTTTGATGGAATTGAAATAAAATTGTTCTTGTCATTCTTTAAACTGGAGTTCATTAAACGTCATCCAATAGGCAGCTCTCCATAATGCGAGGCACAAAGAGAACTTAAGATTAATTTGCTAAGATTCCAATGTATTTGACAATGCCTTTGATGCAAAATAGAAGGGAGAAACTAGAATCGCAAATTAGCCAACCACGTCAATTTGTGATTCTAATTGATCAATGATGGGACTGGCATACATGCCTATCAAGAATTGCTTCAAAACTTCCATGCACTTGGTATATCGACATCTCATGACATCTCATGAATATAGGAGATTAGTCCAAATAAGGCAAAAAGAAACCAACAAAAGAAAATCTCCTGCCACAAATTAAGATCGGAGTAAATGCAATACTCACTGGAACAGCAGAACGTACGAGCTCTATCAGAGGTGCAATTCCTCCTCCTTGTCCAATAGCAATTCTAACGTGGAAACAACCAAAAAAAAATTAAAAATTAAAAGAATAGGAAAGTCAAAACTAAAAGAAGGAATTGATCATTTCCGATTTAGAATATGACCTGTTATGCATAATCATATAGATTATCAAGTATGACATGATATTCTGAGAGCAGCCATTTTGTGCATATTGCCAAAGGTTAGGTCGTCTCTAATCATCCCCGCCCATACCCCTAATGATTGAGGATTAGATGGGTTCTGTTATTGTTGTTGTTGTTTCTTATTTGTGCTTTGGTTCGTGTTTCTCAAAGTCAGGATGTTTAAATTCAGTTTAACATTTACGCATTTGTTTGACCTTTGGAGTTCTGATCAACACCGGCTCTGTACATCACAAAGTTATGCCTAGTTGGCTTAAATTGTGTTGTACTCTGGTCAACATGAGAACCTCAACACCTTATAGAGAATGGCTGTCAAGTGACATCCATACTGCCAGCCTTATGTTTGGAATTGTTCAGATCCATGCGCCTACTTTCTGTTTGGCAACTACAAATCATGTCTCTTACTAACTTTCTTTGAACTGTGATCAGTACTATTGTCCTTCCCTTCTCGAAATCTTCTAGTGTTTACCCAATTCATTTGCCAGAATTTAGATCTTCACAAACAAACTCAGTTTCTCCAAGTGTCCAGCAATGTGAATTCACTCATTAGATGGTTTGGCAATGGTTGAGGTGGAAGTGCATGGCTACACAAGTCCTCAGGCAATTTCATTTATTGCAGTGAGGACAGTTAAGAATCCTCTGATTTGAAACTAAAACAATGTAGCCAAAATAAGGCCTTTGCTCTACTTCAGAAAGGACTGGTGAAGAACAGTTCCTGAGACCAAATCATCACTGTAATGATCATCCTTCAAGGAAAGCAAGAGGAAGCTACAAGGGCTGCTTTTTTACTATAGTCTGATGCCTGTGACCAAGTGCCGACAGGCCATAGAGAATGCTCTTAGAAAACATAAGGTCGCAATCGAAGTGGCTTAGACTTGCCCCATAGTCTACTCGGCTTTGTTATAACCAGCTAATCAAAAGATGCATGAATAAGCCATCGACCTTTACCTTAGCATGGTTCTATCACTAAGAGACAATGGGAGAGAGGTTAGGAAGAGGTTAAGGACATGTTCCCAAGACGTCTCTACATCTAAAATCCGTCGTTCTCTTTCTACATATATCTCTCTTGCATCTGATCTTTCTCTATATTTATCTCTTCTTTTTCTTGAAGTCGATAGCTGAAAGAAGTTGGTTATATGCAACCTAAAATACAAATGACTAGGATCAAGGGATGCAGGACATGTCATGAAAATACATTGGTATTGCAAAACAGTACAGTCGTAGCTGTAGCAATCATGATAATGACAATAATAGTAACCTTTTATATGTACCTATTCGCTTCTGAGACTGCCAATCCCCACAAAGCGCCAGCAGCCCTCTCCTTGAGATCTTGAGAGGCATTTGAACAGGATTGTGCAAGAGAAACCTATACAATCAACATGAGAATCAACCCTCATCATATCATAACTTGGTGTTCCGATTCAACATTCATATCATTTTTTACCTCCACAGAAATCATGTTTTATGTACATCAAAAAGCAGAAGTTCAACTGTTACACTTTATAGGAGCTCAGTTACGATTTTCACGTTTTGATTAATTTAATAGCTCTCATATTTTCTAAGAAGAGCAGGATTCGTATACCCTCATTCTTTTCCACAGAAAGACACAAGGCAAACCAGTGATGTAACAAGGGATACATAGAAAAACCTAGAAATATCAATCATGATTAGTCCCCATTCCCAGTGGCAATTCCCAATTGGCATAAAAGAATAAATTGTATACCTCATCAATCCCAAGAAACTACCAAGACCATCACGAAACATTGAAGACTTGATAACATACAGAGAACAATAACAACATAATTCCCTCGATCCCAATATGTTTTGTGACTTTTGTCCATCTTTTCTGCTCAGAGATTCCCAAAATAGCGTTTCCTTGAAAACATAAATTGAAACTTTCATATTACCCTTTTGGAGGGTAAACATTTGCATCTTCTAATTTGGCAGGCGAGTTTCCAGAACTTGTTGTCTCCATTTTAGTGTACTTATGTTGTCTCCATTTTAGTGTACTTAACTAAATGTTCATTTTACTAATTTCAAATGTGGGGTGGGAATCACGTAGGATAGAGTATGATAATTTTTTTTATATGAAATTGGAGACTGACAGAATAACGACAGCTTTATTGTTTGTAAGTGGATGACATGTTATTTTTTGTGGTAGGAGGGGAGAAAATATATAGGGGCAATATTCTTCTAAAAGGAAAATTCAAGTCCTGGCATACTTATTTTAGAAAAGTTTTACAAACGGAAGTTGGAACTTGAAGCGGTAATGGTTTTGTTTGGTTGAGAGCTTGAGAATAATATTTTGAGAAATATTGTTGAGATAGTGCTTGGATGGGTTTTTGGAAAGAGAGTAATAATTAGGTTGGAGAGAGATAGAGAGAAATAAGAATAATGGGGTAATGAGTAGAGAAAGAAATGTGAGTAATGATTGGAGGGAGGAGAGATGGTGGAAGAATCTTTTGAATTTTTTTTTTTTTTTTGAAAATGGGAAGCAAACAAAGCCAATGTATTTCAACCATGGCTTTATAAAACGGCGGTAACGTAATGTAACAGCTATTATGTCACGATTTTTGGATGGACCATTCCCATTACGGATGAAAATATCAGCAGTACTAAAGTCCACGTGCATATCGGCCGATATGCCATTACGTAAAACGTATCGGTCTATAACAGCCAATACACACCGTTACAATACCGTTACAGTACCGTTACGTCGATAATGTCCAAAGAATGCATGTGTAATTGTGTATGTGATTGTAATTGTGTACAATGGTGCTATTGTTATGGTATTTACATCAACAAAGCAATATATATTAGCATTCTCTTTCTTATTGGAAAAATTACCTATTCTAGTGCCAATCCTATTAGATAGTCCGATTATCATTCCTTGTGAAAAATTGAAAATATCAATATTAATAGCTTTAAAACTCGACATTTGATTCAATCTTACTTACAAAACTACTTGTAAAAGTCAATCATTGGTTTACTCTATGAAAACATTCAATTTTCTTAAATAAGGTTAGAATATGTGTACTAATGGATTTTTTAGCATTTGCTAGTACTTGAAAAAAATTCACGATTACTCGTGACCGCGACCGTTACGGCGACTGATAACCCGGTTTAAAACTACGATTCTAACCTTCCGAACTGGGAATGAAATTTTGAAGAAAGAATATATTGAACTCCCTTTTGGGTCACAAGGCGAAAAGAAGGGGGTTGGGGAGGAGGTATTTAATTGAATAATATAGCAACAAGAAAGAGAAACGTCTTTTTTAATATGTATTACTATTGAGGGAAAAAAGACAAAAGACTAATACAATACTACCCCTGTATACCTAGCAAATGGAAAGAAACATAGAAAACAATTTGAGAACTGTTATTT
Organism: Gaultheria prostrata; assembly: GCA_036023075.1. Taxonomy (NCBI): domain Eukaryota; kingdom Viridiplantae; phylum Streptophyta; class Magnoliopsida; order Ericales; family Ericaceae; genus Gaultheria; species Gaultheria prostrata. Next base: position 11,949 of record JAXBDA010004132.1, on the reverse strand, counting down.
TCGACGAACATTCAAAACAAGGGATTCAAGCAAGTTTATGAAATTTCTAATTGGAAACAAAAACTTTACACTCGTGTTTGTATATATAATTAATCTTATTAGGTTTACAGAATGTCAAGATAACCACAAGAGATTCCATTCAATATACGGATTTAAGTTCACATGGCCTCGCAATGAAACCACCAATAGCAACAGCTACATCACTCAAGGGTGCTGATATCATCAAGTTATGCATGTAAATCATTTCAGAATCATATGCCATATGTTCTGCCTCATGCCTCATGTGCGCATGAATAAATGCATGCAAACACATGAATGGGAATATCCAGTTATGGAACCCAGCCCCATGGAAAGGGAAAAAAGAGACAGATACACACTACTTTATTAAGGAGCGATGTAAACGACCAACATAGAAGCACTGAAGGCACAGAGATTCCTAAATGTGTTGATCAGCCACATCAACTTTTAATTGTTCACTTTTGTCTTTTTCACTTTCTATCCCCTATTTTTTTTTTGTCAAAAACGAACCTTCAAGTCGCACAAAAGACAATATTCATGTTAGTGCTGTTTACCCTAAAAGGATGGATTAGACAAGTTACACAACACATGGTAAACAATCATCAACACCTTTATCAAGCAATCCAAAACAAAATCACGTCACCAATTCTAGGAAGTTGAATTGGTACCTCAAAATGTTGTGCATGGAAAAGGTTTGGCACAAGAGAAAAGTAACATACCAAGGCTTCAACACCACCAGCTGCCGCAATTGCTTCTGGATTTCTTTCATCATCCAATGACAAATTCCGCAATGCACCAGCAGCTTCCATCCTATTTGGAGCAAAGGGAAAACAATACTAAGATAATCGCCCATTTAGGATAATTATTAGCAAATTTACAAGAGAGTAAATGAAGTTTGCAAAAATGAATTAGGATGAATTGACAACTAGACATCACATTGACCAGAATAATGGTGAGCAAGTGAAGCGAAATCCCACATCGCCTAGCTAGGAAAGTAATGTAGAGAAAATAAGCGTGAGGGCTCCCTCACCTCAAAAGCTAGTTGTCGGGATCGAGTTTTATCCAAGACTGTGCAAAAAGGTATTGATTGACTTTGATTAGCATGATTTTACTTAAATATGATGATAAATCTAACTAAAGGTCAGATTCTCACATTCAACTTGGCTTATTCTCAAAATGGAAAAGATAGAATGGAAATATGATTTTGTTGCGAGGGGTGTCTCAAATATAATCCAGATTATGCTCATGACCATTGGTCATTGAATTGGATGAACGATTAATGGATAGCGAGGTTTCCTCGCATTGGATCGGATCTGTAAGTAGGGTTTCATATATAAATGGATGTTTGAGACCTCTAGGGTTTGTATGAATAGTTACGTGATATTGTTAGCTCATATTCCCTTCTCTATTGTGTTATTTCCTCATCTGATCTACGCCTATGGACATAGTCTGTAAGCCAAACCATGTAAACCCTTGTGCATTTGATGATTGCTTTGTTTTCTATTCTCATCTCGGTGATGCGTCATAATGGATTCTTTAAGCACATAAACTTTCTAGTGAAGAGATCAAAATCATGATACAATGTTGTTCCAAATTCTCGTATTAAGAAAATTAGAGAAGAATATGTATTGCCGTATTGGGCATTGGAACAACAATCCACCCATGTATATTTGTAGGGAATAAACCCCTTGGTAAACAACCACTGTGGTCTTCAAGATTAAAACGGATGGCCTTGCTAACACTAATGGTCTCAGAAGAGGTGGATGAACTCGGTTTCACAACTAGTATCAGAGCCAAAGTTGGCACTTCAAGTCACCAACCAAGCGTGGTAGGAGGCAGGTGAGAATGTAGGGTACGGGACCAAAATCCAACCAAACTCGCAAAGACTAATCGCCCTAGTGAACTGGTCACCATGACCCTTAAAGCCTAAAAGTAAAGCCCTCTTTGACACCAATTTGTTTTATTGTGGTGAAACTACGTAAAATAGACATAGCGATAAAGAATAATTCAAGACTATCCCTGAGAGGGAAGAAAATGATAATATCCCTAAATTTTCTGTGTCCAACCAATTGAAGTACATAAATATTTTATGTGATGTGTCCAAGCAATTGAAGTACATAAATCTACCCAACTTAATAAAGCCGTGTCTCATTCACTGCAAGTTGGCTTCTCTATATCCTGGTTGATCAAGGTTTACGCTCAACAAACTCGTGCAGCAACCATATTTTAGGTTAGCTACATTAATCATTGGCCATTATGCCCAATTAAGGTCATAAAATCCAGTTAAACCAACATCCTAACATGTATTCCCTTACTACCTCTGTCAATGTCAATTTTGGTATACTTTCAAATGATGAGAGATTACAGGTAAATCTCAAGTATCATTGGGTTGAAATAGGAGCAACTTCTATCATAAAACACCCACACAAAAGAGAATAAAAACCAAAACAAAAACTGATGGACTAGGATATCCTTTACAAAGCAAAACAAGTGAGAGAGACTCGAGGACCATGTTTTTGTTATTTTTTATTTAAAAATAAAAGACTTGAGGAACATGTTGAATGTGAATAGTGTACATATTAAACGCAAGCATCCTATTTTTCCTTCTCTTGCTTCTTTTGGCTTTCGCTATCTAATTTTAGTTAAATTTATCAGTTGGTCTGGTAGAGGTTAGGATACCATACTTGTTTTCAAACAATAGATCAAGCTCTAATTTAGAAAACAACAAATTTAGCTTGAACAAAAACACCACCTAAAGAGGTGCATCTGGCTCAAGGATACATAAATTGAAGTAACATTGCTATGCGACAAATAATATACTTAACAATCTATAGTTAGTAATGTGGCTCATTAGCCATCACCCTCTTTTCTTTCTTAAATCAGAATGTTCTCTAGTAGCCATAGTCATTAATGCTCCAACCCTGTCAATTAATACGGACTTTATGCTTTAATCAGGCCCTATGAAGAGCTGGTATCTGTACAAAATTCACAATAGAAAAGAGAGAACCAATCAGCTAGCCAAACAGTTTCAGGATGTTACCGGGATCAACTGTAAAGGCAGAGGTCTTGTGCTGACATTCCTTTGATTAGGTCTAGCTTACCCGTACCTGTGGCTTGTGGGTGAGTAGTGGAGGAAAAGGGGTGGGTCCAAAATGACCCTGCCTCGGATAGGTCCCCCGAGAAAAAAAGAAAAAAAAAAACAAAATGGAAATGCACCCAAAGGAACGTTACAGCAGATGATTTGTACAAGTCATCCAATTCCCGGTCTGAAGTGAACTACCTGACACCTTCATGGGAAGAATATGTAAGTTCCACAAGTGCTTGAACAGCACCAGCCTCTTGTCCAACTCCTGCAGCTTGGGTACCATTTTCATACGCATGGGAAGCCAAAATACCTAAGGCACAAGCAGCCTGGGGAATAACCAGAAGAGACATTTATAGGAAATCAGCGGACAAAGCTGAATACTACTCAAGAGAGAATTTATATATAGATCAACTTGAATTCTAATACATTTAAGAGTTACGTACAAAAGGGACAGAAACCTATTTCTGCATGCACAAAACTCATAAATGTATTACTGCCAAAAATACAAATCACTAAGATGCCCTATTCATGCTACTTAAATTTAGTGACGCGTGATATGAAACAAGTACATTCTCCGCGGCAGAAAGAACGTATGAATTCTAAAATGAAAACAGAGAAGACGCACAGTAGCAGGATCCATGTACTGTCTTGTGAAATTAATACATTTGGAGACCTCTAAGCTGAATTTATGAAACCCTTCTTTGATTTACGTCTTACTCTACGCAAGGCATTGGGATACAAAGGCAACTTAAATGTATATGAACCTTACAACCAGTGGCGTAGCCAGAAAATTGGGTCAGTGAGGGCACAATTCATGAACGTTCAGTACTTTTGTTGTGAAAAAAAAAATTCTCTCTTCTTAAAGAATTTCTAAAATGTCTTAATTTTCATTTGAAATGAATCTCGCTTGACTTACATTTTATGGACAGATGTGCCTCTTGCCTATTTGGTTGTACTCATTGGCTTTCAAGGGGAGGTCAGGGTTCGAGTCCGTGGAAGCCATATACATGTAGTTTTTAGTAAAAATTCAATGAATTGAGACTTGTTTGTGAGTAATTAGTTATTCAGTGGCTCTGGGGCATCGCCATGTGATGCCCTAACTCTCTTCTCCATCACTTTTTTTATGGGCCTCCATCACATATTTAGGTAAAAATCTTATATTTAGTCTTGAATCCAACATAAATATGCGCAGGAGAATTACATTATAACACCAAGTAATGATTTTCCAAGAGCACTAATTAATTTTTCTGTAAGTATAAAAAAAGTGATATACCAATTTATATTTTTCTACAAAAATGCAAAAAAAAATAAAAATTCCTCCTCGAAAATCCAGTGTGGGCCTGTGCCCACACTGGTCCCCATGTGGCTCCGCCACTGCTTACAACAACGAAAAATTGCTAGCTGTGAGTGCAAAACCGGTGAGTATATGAGTTTCAACGAAGTACAACAACAAAATAATGCCACGTTGAGAGGATCTGTACAATGAAAGGCTCATGAAAATATTAATCCCCGCAGCATTTTGAAGCCTTAGACCATGTTGACTCGAACATTTTTGTTTACAATTTTTTACCAGTATAAATGTCAGCTAGAAAATCAAATATTAGTTGGCTAATATTAGAAATAGTGCACCTGCTTTTGCACTCGAACTGACTTGCAGTTCCGAGGCTGAGCTAGCATCACCAGAGCACGTACACCACCTAACTCTGCTACCTCCATACACAACTTATAATCGGTTGCAATATTTGCCAGTGCACCAGCAGCACATTCCTGCAAACAGAAAACAGAAAAGAGCAATGAACCCCCCTCACAACCAAAAGGAAATGAATATATGGAAGTGGCCTATATTGAAAACACGTACCAGCACTCTATCCCCACTGGTAAACCATTTGACAATAAGACCGACTAAAGCTTTTACACAACCAGCCTCAGCAATGGCATGCTACAAAAGAAAATCTGGTTGATTGCAGTCTGAAAAATGGAGAATGTTTGGATATTTAAAAAAACAATATTTGTTAAAACAACCTTATAATCTTCCATAACAGAGAGATTCCATAGTGCTCTAGCAACATCTTCAGCCACCGAACTGTACATAGACCTCGCCAAATTTGAAAGAATATCAAATCCTCCTTCTTCTGCAACAGTTTTTGCAACATCGGCATTCATAGACAAGTTTGCGATGGCCTACGCACCCCAAAAGAATAAAAATGAACCAAACTTGGGTCGTCGGATGCAAAAAATAAGCTTAAGAATAACTATAATGCGAGCAAAAGAAGGTAGGGGTAAGAATGTTATTGTAAGACACCCTGCATTCATTGCCGAGCAAAAAAAACAAGACACTATATCTTTTAAGTATTTTAACATTATAATTAAACAAAATTAAACTCATTATTAATGCACATATTTTACCTCAACAGGAAGGTTGGACAATGAAAATGAAGACTATCAATAACTTCCCTATAAATCTATTACTTTTTCTTATTTGCAATCCCAAAGGAATGAAAATAAACCAAATCCAGTCATTTAATGCAAACTATACACTGAAGAAGTAAGAACAACCATAATCCAAGTTAAAATGATAAGGTAAGAATATGACCGTATGACATAATTATTCAACAGATTCAGAATATGATCAGACTATAGCAATGCCAATTCAAATTGATTTTTTTTTTTGGCTCGGAGAAAGTCAGTATTGTTAGTTGTAGTTAGCGAGGTTTGAACCCTAGTCCACATGCTATAGATAAGACTACAATATGAACATTGGAAAATCAATCCTGACAGTAGTCTTAACTTCCTGTGTTACCTTTGTTGCTTCTGATTGAAGCCCCTCCCTCCAAGATTTTGCAAGGTTGAAAAGGAGACGTATCCCACCACCACGCATAACTGCTTCTGCCCTTCCACCATCAACTCTGGCATTTTTAACAAAAGTTGCAAGTACTGTTGCTGCCCTTTCCTGGACATCCTCTTGTGAACTCTGCAATAAATTAAGCAGCAGAGCTGCACCTTGGCTGAGCCAAAAATTATCGAAACCCTGTAGACCTGTATCAGCAATGCGTAAAAGTGAATAGGAGAGAATCCATTCAACCCAAGTCATGATTTCATCCATGTTCTTATCCTTCTTCATATTTCTCCAATCAGAGAACACGTTGCTCCCCTTTGTTGTAATCGCCTCAAGTAGATAAGCTAACTCTTTGAAAATGTCAGCAAAAAAAGCAATTATCAACTTTCCTCTAGGGTAATAATTGGTGGAACCCCTATCACCTTTCTCGAGAGCTGGGCAATGCAATGCACACAAGACTTTCAAGCTTTCTGAGGATGATAACATCGTCCAAACAGCTGATCTAGTGATGTTAGTTCTTGAAACATCTAATCCTTTCAAGTAGGGAAGTTTAGTCCAATGCTGTGAAACTAAACCCCAGTTCATTCTTTTCGTTCCCGCAACCGAGAGGAACCGAAGCAATACTACATTACCTATTGCTGCCTCATCAATGTTACGACAGTCTACGAACGCAATTTCAGTCAAACTCAGACAACGCTTCGCCAGAGCGTTGATGGCATCCCCATCAACGTCATGGATGCCTGAAAGCCTAAGCTTTCTAAGATTCGGACAGCAAATACCAATTTCTTTGATTGCACCGCTGCTAATCCTTTCACAAAACGGCCCGAGTTGAAGGATCTCAAGTGCCTCATGCTGAGCTGCAATCAGAGTAAGCGTAGTGTCAGTAATGTTCCTGCAGAGGTCCCCACTGATTTCCCGCAAACCCCTTGCTTTCAGATTTATTATTGCATCAGCGGTGTTGTCCCCACGAAACCTGAGCTTCTGAAGATTTTGACAACGGGAGGCAAGAGAAGATGTTGTGGTTGCCACCCATTTGTGGGCCCGAAGATCCAAAGATCGCCACAAACACGGGGACATACCTAAATTCCTCCATGTTTGGCAGGTGGAGGACAAGTTTGCTCGATCACGATGATTGAGCGTCGAAAACAGATAAATCACTAAGTCAATTGGTAATCTAATCCAATCCACTAGCCCTTTATCGTCCAAACTTAAAACTTCCTCAGTCTCTGGGTGACTGGGTAAAACCACCTTATCATTTCCTGTCTTTGCCACCTTCCTACGGACCCTTCGGCCCATATCTATATCAATGTAACACACACACCCAAACTAAACCTCAACCCTCAATTTAATCAGATAGGATAAACGAAATCCTAGAAACTTTCTGAAAATTCAAAGAACAGAAAGAAAACAAGAAAGCAGAACCCTTTCACCTCAAAAACCCAAATTTTCAAACCAGCAAGGGATGTCACTACAATAAAATCTAATACCCCTAAATCATAAAGGCCCAAATTCTCATTAACAGTTTTGAAACAACACCAACAGACACTAGATCAAGGGAAAAAATCTACCCAAAACAATCAAACGATCAAATGTTGAAACAAGTGATGAAATGGACACAAACACACAAACCCCTTTCCCTTAAATCTCAAAAAATAAAATCTGAAATCTAGTAAAGGACCTATTTATCAAACCCAGAAACGATTGGTTTTTTCTATCTCCTAATTCTCGACCCACTAGTGATTTTGTTGAAACAAGAAACCAGGCTATATACATGAGGAGCACATAGTATTAGAAAACTCTTATTATGGAAGAAAATCTAAAGCCAGGGATGCCATAATCATTAATCATAAATGCGTTAAAGTAAAATGAGTCAAAATTAAAATGCAAACCTGTGTGCTTGGGAGGTGGATACCCTATTAAACTCTTCTAACCAACCCGCTGTGTGTAAGACAGCATAGACAAAGCTCCATTCTTCTAACAAACCCATTGTGTACAAGACAGCATAGACAAAGCTCCAATGGAGCTTTAATGGCGTGGCGTCATAGAAATTGAGATAGAGATACTAATACAGATGGAGAAGGGGTGAGGAACAAAGGCAAATCCAAAACCACTGAGAAGTTGTCCACACCTCTCTCTCTCTCTCTCTCTCTCTCGAGTTTCTTCCCCTGAATTTCCGTGATTTGGGTTCCAATTTATGAATTCTAACAATCACAAAACACACACACACACACACTGATTTTGATGGGTATGGGCTGAATGTCAAAAAATTATAGCTTTTAGATGGAGAGAAGCAAGCAACGGTGTGTAACCGCCAAAAAATTGTCGAAGTAGGAACATTATTTGAAGTTCTACTGTAAAGTTGATATGTATATTTGTTTTCGGTATTTTTTACTTGAGTTTTCACTAAAAATATTGTGTTCATATTGTAGTTAAAAGTGGGTGTCCTTTCAACATTACATTTCTGTGATATATATGAGCGGAATAACTTGTGGAAAATACCGAGAATAACATCCAAAGTACCGACAATACCACAGTGAAAACTCGAGAAAAAAAATCGGCTACCTACCGGGCACCATGTGGCCGAGCCTACGTGGTACCCGAACGTTGCATCCGGGCCGTCTAAAAGTGTATTGGACGGCCGAGATTAAAACACTCTCTCTCCTCTTTCTCTCTCATTTTTCTCTCTCCAAATCCAGACTGCCCCAAAGTGAAAATGGACGGCCTAGATGCGCCGAAGGGGTATCGTGGTACCTATTCGGTACTGGAAAATTGCTCGGTGAAACTCACCCTTATAATAATGGGGATGGGTGCAATACACACTCAGGTGTACCATATGCACCTATCGTATGGTTCATACTGTGTTCTCATGACAATCGTAACATTTTTTAGTGTCTTGTAACTTTTATATTAAAAACTCGTAACTTTTCAAAAATATTATTCATAATATTTTCTCTATGATTCATAATATTTTTGTGCGTCTCGTAACTTTTATACAAAAAAATCATAAGTTTTTATTCACAGGAGATAATCGATTCGTAGTATGTTTAGATACACTCCAAAATAAGGATGTGTATTGTAGCATTTCTCTATAATATACATGTGAATACAACATATTATCTAAATAGTACCATTCAAAATACAAAAAAAAAAAAATACAAGTACCATTTACCGAAAATAATGGGTATTTTAACGTTATTCTTAAGACAACAAATTTAGCCTAGAATGGCCATTTCAACAGCATCAAGGATTGATTCACAAGACAAGCATTGTTAATAGAACCCAAAAGAACCGAATCGAATTGAGACGAGTGATATAATGTTCAAGCTTGATTCGTCTAGTAATTAGAAGTCCGGAGTTATTTGAAGTGCAACATCATTTTCCTTACAAAATCTTTTACAATATAATTCATTGTGTATTTGCAATACAAACCTCAAAATAAAATTATTGTCTCCTCTTATAACATGTGAAGAAAATAAGCATATTGCATTAACGAAAATTATGCGTCTTGTCTATTTTAGCAAGTCAATCATTCTCTGTTTCTGGATATATCGGAAGACTTATATTACCATAATCCCAACTAGACTCACCAGTGAAGGTATCAATATCTATAAGAATTTGTGCACACAATCTCAGTGCAATTACACAATCTTGAAAACATATGCTCATGTGTGTAATTATCAACAATGCATTCAAAATGCTAATGTGGAAAGAACATGAAAACATTTAATGGCTTGGTCAAATTCTTCAAAAGTAATGCTCTTTATTGCTTTAGGAGCTGGCTCATGCATAAAATTTTATATGTTATGCAGAGATTCGTTGTCAAATTGGTAAAGAGTATTAATTAGTCAAAGAAAGTTATTACTTTTAATCCAAATTATTTGCAAATTTTATTATCGGGGTGCAAGTTTTTCTTTATTAGTTGCAATACAACCTTGAAAAAACAAAATTTTATTATGGTTATTATGGGAATCATAAAAGCAATGACAACGTAATTTACCTCTTTTTGCCAATAAAAATGTAATTAATTGGTTGCTTAAAGAGTTAATTAAATAATAATTCTAAGTGGGTATACCACTTAAGTTTTCATCCCGGTCAATTTGTACAATTATTTTTTCATCCCGACAGTTGGTATATCACATAAGTTTCCATCCTAGTCAATTTGAACAATTATTTTTTCATCCCGACATTTAAATAAAAATCAAATTTACCACTATTTTTACAAATGTAATTACTATATATATCAAAGATTTTTAGGACTAAAACATAAGATTAAAGGTCCTAAAGTGATTATAGGGATATGCATATCATTTTTTAAATCCACCTCTCTGTTTAGCATTCTGCATATGAGAGCTAGGGTTGCAAGTTTAGCTTTCACTCCATCTCCCCGTTGCTACACCACCATCACCGTTAACCTTCTCAGGCCAAATCTCCACCAAAATCATCACCATCTCCAATTAAGCTCCACCGAATCCCCATGTTTTTATCTTCATTATTAACTACCAAAATTTTCATCTCCAATTATCACCACCCGTCGTCATCTATCATCTCGAAATCACCAATACCCAAAACCACCGTCACCAATTACTGCATTTCGTCCAGACGCACCAATCAACCAAACCCACACAATTCCACTAACATCAAAATCCCACTTCTTAAGAAAGCTTTAGAGAAAATAGATTTAGAGGAAAGAGGATCCCATACTGCTATGAGAAGATAGACAATCTACATGGTGATAACTGTGATGAGGTAACTTTTTCCCTGGGTGGACGGCAACGGCAGATCCATGGTGGTGGCGACGGCGATGATGAATATACGATAGTGAAAGACCGTGGTGGAATTTTTTTAATTTTTTCTTTAGTGAAAGAAAAACTAGGGGTGAGTAAAATAACCATCAAACTGTGAGACCAGACCAAACCGATTGATTTGGTTTGGGTTTTTAGTAAACTGGTTTGGTCCTGGTTTTAAAATATTATAAATCATGTTAAATGGTTTGGTCTGTGGATTTACGTCAGAGGTTCCGATTCCAAACCAATCCGAACCGTAATTTATATGTATTAGATACATTGAATAAACTTTTTTCCATGATCAATTAATTTCCTAATCTTATGTTCCATTCCACTATCCTATTCGTTCACTTCCAAAATTCAATCCCTAAACTTCTATATATCATAACCTATTTCACACACTTCAATGCACTAAACATACAACGTCTGTGAATTTACTTCAAGTTTTTCGTTTGGTATCAAATTCCCTAATCCAGTACATACCACTCCATGTTCCAAATGTCACATATATTGCTTTAACAAAATAAAATGTGAATTCAATAATTGTCCATATGACAGGCAAAACCACTTCATTTCACGAAGGGCGGGTTTTCCGTTAGATAAAATGAGATGATTTTATCACCCTTTCACCTCATTTGATAAAATGAGGCATTTGATAAAATGAGTCCACTGTAGAAGAGGGAAGGATAAAAGAGGAAATTACGGCTTTACCCCCGGATTCATTTGAAATGTTCATTTATATTATATATGGTGGGACCATTTAAAGAAAAGGAAGAGCAAAATGGTAAATGATGCATTGGGTGGTGATTTAATCACACTTTAATTTTATCTAATGGGAAAGAGAGTGATTTTATCAAGTGCGTGATTTTATGGGATTTCCCATAAAATCTAACGGAAAACTCGGCCGAAGACATGAAGATTCATATGAAAAATTTGAGTTTTGGCCCTGCTCCCGCCACCCAACTTGTTTAAAAATGAATAATGGGGAAATGACAGGCCGCTCCATATTTGCGGCCCATCTATAACACGCTCCACCCCAGTTCAGAAAAAGATCAAGGAACTCCGCGACCCATTTTCCTACCCAAACTACCCCTGCGAGCTCGGCTACCATATTCATTATTCATCAACCGACGACCTAATCTCTTTCCAGATGAAAGCAGGACGCCATATTCATCGTCCGACGACCTCATCCACCAGTATTCGTCGCCCATTTCGAGCCCTAGCTG